>SSNQ01000375.1:1719912-1742885 GCA_006942095.1 Nothobranchius kuhntae | reverse complement strand
TTAGCGTACTGAAACTCTAATTTCCCTCTGGGATTAATAAAGTATTGATTGATTGATTGATTGATTGATTGATTGATTGATTGATTGATTGATTGGTTGAGTGATTGATTGATTGATTGATTGATTGATTGATTGGTTGAGTGATTGATGACACAAACGTTTTTATGACCAAATAACAGAAAAGAGACGTGCTTTTCAGTTTCAGTGTAAAGATTACTAAACAACATTTTGTGAGATTTAAACTTTTTTAGGCTCTTTTATGCCAAACTTTGGCTCATTGTGAGGCTCCGAGTTTTAAAGTGTCCTCCGAAAGCCCTAACCGCTATTTCACACTGGAGGCATCAGAACGGTTTCGCTGCGTGACTGTACACACCAGGACAATATCAGCTTCTCTGCCATGCTCCTCGCTGGACTCACAAGATCACAAAACACCCAAAACTTCAAAGGACATGGTTTGTTTATGTCGTCCGCCATTAGACCAAAAAGAAGGAAATCACATTTAACGTTGCTGTTTGACGTCATACAATATGCTGTTCCTCTCCGCTGCCAGCATTGTGCCATAAAACACATTCCTGCACTTCTCAATCAATGTTGGGTGTAAAAAAGCTGTTTGGTAATCTTCAAAATAAAAGACAGTGATGTAATTTCATATCTATGGAGTAAAGGTCAAAACATGCGACCAGAGCTTTTACACTGAAACCGGTGTGATTTCTCGTCTGGCCCTATGTTAGCTGTGGAAACTGACGTTTCCCAGACGCGGCTCACAGCAAAAGTAGGACGTGATCCTGTCTTTAGTGGCGCAGTACAGTGCAGCAAGCCGCCTCTGGGACGCGCCGGAAAGTTTCCGCGTCTCAGCTGGATGGATTCACCTCCATAGACTGTTGTGGCTTCTACTTGAAGCAGCGACGTTCCGCTGCCAATCCGCACCGCTGATGCTTCCAGTGTGTAATAGGGGTGGGTCTCCTAAAGACGACGTCACTATAATACTTAAGCCTTATTTTAATATTCAGGAAAACTAGATTTTACCACATATTTATAATAACTTAAAAAATACCTTCTAATTTTTAACCCTTTAACTTCCACACCAAGAATAAGCCAACAAAAATATGTGTTTCTTTTCTTTGCGTAATTGAGGGTCATAAAAGAAAATGAAAAAACAAGAATATGATTGTGATGTCAACAATATTATGGTAATAATAACAATTGAATGTAACAGTCCTTTACAATCTTCATTAAGTCCTCTTTTTACATATGAAACGAGGTTCTTTTAAATGTAAAATGGTAAAGGACCTGTATTTGATATAGCGCCTTCTAGAGTCTTGAAACCCCCCAAGGCGCTTTACAACACAATCAGTCATTCACCCATTCACACACTGGTGGGGATGAGCTAGGATGTAAACACAGCTGCCCTGGGGCGCACTGACAGAGGCGAGGTTGCCGAGCACTGGTGCCACCGGTCCCTCCGACCACCACCAGCAGGCAACGTGGGTTAAGTGTCTTGCCCAAGGACACAACGACAGCGACAGACTGAGCGGGGCTCGAACCCGCAACCTTCCGATTACGGGGCGAGTTGCCTTTACATGTTTTGACCGTCGTCTGCGGTCTTCATCAGAAATGTCACAGGTGTTTGTGTGACGCGTCTTAATCAGCGTCTTTATCCCTTCTCCAAAGACCAGCCAGGGGAGGTGGGCGTGACCGACCTGGCAAATCTGACAGATCCGGGTTGGTCTCACCCACCAGTAGAACAGCTGATGAAGACTCGACACACAAACACCTGTGACACTTCTGAAGAAGACCGCAGATGACGGTCGAAAGTTGTAAAGGTAACTCGAAACACCTTCATGTCCAAAGCTTAAAGAAGCTCGTTTAATGGATTAAAAAGTGATTCAATATAAAACCTTTCTTTGTTTATTTTATATTGTGCGATGAAACTCAACCAGACAGAAAAGGGACTTTTCGGACTTTTGGAGTTTTATGCTCGCGATTGCCCCCTCAGGCCAAAAACGTAACGACAGCTTCAACAGTAGGCTCGTGCTCGAGGCGCGCATGCTGTACGTGAACAATCCTTAACAAAACTAACAGCTGGGACAGTCCTGTGTGTGTGTGTGTGTGTGTGTGTGTGTGTGTGTGTGTGTGTGTGTGTGTGTGTGTGTGTGTGTGTGTGTGTGTGCGTGTGCGTGTGCGTGTGCGTGCGTGTGTGCGTGTGCGTGTGTGTGTGTGTGTGTGTGTGGCCCGGAGGCCAGAGGACAGGAGAACGTGCAGCTAATTAATTAAATAATGTGGTTCTGTACCTTTCTCTTCAGCACAGCCGACAAAGGTTTATGATGGGTCAGTCCTCCTGCATGCTCAGATCATCCCCTACCCTTGCTTGAAAAATTGTTCCAAAATGAAAGTTGAACCCACATCTTTTTTATCTGTGAATTCAATGCCGTTCGGCGAGTCTCAAATAAAAATTTGGGCATCTTACTGTAAAAAAACATACCATTAATGTAAAAAATAAACTCTAAATGAACTATGTTCACATCCAGAATCAAACCCAGGTCTTCTGCACGAGAGTCAGACATCTTACTAGGTGAGCTACACTCCAGTAACATTCATAGTATCTGTAACATTTATATTCTTGATAACCTGACCAAACCAAAGAACGGTTCGGAGTGAAAATGGCTATTTTGTTGCTAATTAGCAGGAAATATCTAGAAGAAAGTTCTACAGAAAGTAGCTAAGGGTCCTCAGAAATGTAGCTAGCTTTGTCACTAGGCGTTAGGAACAGCGACAAAGTGGCACTCCTCTCTCTCTGCTGCTAAAGCTACGGATAGCAAATGCTACGGGCGATGCCTGAGCGTGAACGCGCATGAAGCAGCCTGCTCGACCCGAGCATCTCTCTTTTTCTGTGATTTTACAGAAAAACAGGCAATCACAGTAAAAATGCCAGGGCTCATTCTACAGGACCAGGGCATTGCAGGAGAATGTATGAAGAAGACATTTATTATTTCTATACATGTTTTGGCTCTCAAACTTCCATAATGCCCCTTTAAACAGACTAATTAAAACTAATAATAAATGTGAATGTTTAAAAATAAGCATACACGCTCACGGGGGTTTTACAGTTTTTTATTTCTAAACAGAATTTAGAATCATAAAACATCAACGTTTCTTCTTCAGTTTCTAAAACTGTTTCAGTTCCATCTTTAAGAGCGTTTGAGATAAAGTTTGTGTTTAAATATGATTGTTGCTTCATTACATCTGATAAATAAGCTCACCCTGTCACCTGCTCACCAGAGTCTGGCTGCTGGTGGATAGAAGAGGGGGTGTATTTCATCTAAAACCATCTGGAAACCTGAGAAAAACGTCGTACGATGCCTTTCAAAGCCTCTTAGACTCTCGTGCTTCCTTCTGAATCTCAGGTTTCCTCCCTGCTTTTCTCTTCCTTCTGCTGGACTATTGAATAAATGATGAAACAGGATCTGGCTCCGCCATCACTCCAGGATTTAGTTTCTCTTCCTTGTGCTGCCGTCTCTCTGTTCTTATTCTCATCCAAGCAGCTGAATAAGTGATGAGATTTCGGCCATTTTCAGGCCGCTGTTTGTCCTGCACTCCTCGCTTTCATTCCCCATCTGGAAGTTTCCACAAGATTATTGCAGATTTCACAAGAACATCACAGTAGAATTGATCCGTTTTATTCCTAATCTTTGTGTAGGTTTGATCTGATAAATCGCATCTTGCTGTGTTTTTATGACAAAAGCAGTTTTTAGAAGTAGAAAATAAAACTATTAATGCACAATAATTAATGAATTCATCACAGAAATGCTCGTCTCTTGTTTCGTCTTGAGTTCAATAAGTGTTAAAAGTCCAGGCTGACCCGGGAACACTTTGGGATCTTTAGTAAAATAAAATCTGTCCTGAACAAACAAACAAATAAGTAAATAAATAAACATCAACAGCTTGGTGGAGCATATTTTAGTCTCTCCTGCAACAACAAAGACTAAACAATGAAAAACAAATTTTTGAAGAACTCACTTTTATATTCATCATTTTTTTATACTGTTGCTAATATTTCATATTAAATTAAAGCTCAAATGAATAAAATGGATTTTTTCCCCCCTTGTTGTGGAAGAGAAAGGGTTAAAGCCGTAACCGTCTTTATGACAGAGCAGGTGAGTGTGAAACCTTCAGACCTCTGGAGCTCGCTCGCAGTCCGCATCTGAGCCGGTTGCGGTAACTGAGAGCGAGCGACGGAGACGGAGAATCCAGCGAGATTTTCTCCTCATCTGTACAGAAGATCCATGACCCACTCACTCACCCAGCACACGTGTTGGTCCGCCCAAGTCTCACGGTTCAGACCTCAGATCAGCTCGTGTTGGAATCTTCTGTGTGACGTCTAATAAAACCGTTAAGGTCCTGATTATCTTCAGCTGTTCCATAAACAGTTATTTATTCAAGTACTTATTTATCTCTGATCAGTACGTCTGGAGTTGAGGGTCCAGCTGAGTCACTCCTGGTCATTATTTAGGACTCTCATATAAAAAGAAACTTTAAAAGTTATTTATTTTCAGTAAAACGTCACAATCCCGTTGTGCTAGGGTTAGAGTTCACCTACTGTAAATGTTCATTACGCTCTCTTTTAGGTGGTTTTATTGTTTTGCTTTAATAATTGCAATCCCTTTTACTAAAGAACCTGATTAAAGGTATTTTCCTGGTATTTTACCTTGTGTGACTGCAGGATTGTCCAAAGTGTCCTGAAACCCAGATGGAGCCATCTGATTGGAACCATTAACGGCGCTGGACAGCTCCTACAGCCACAGCGGTCTGACGGAGTGTTTATTGCACAGCAGCCTGCGTGTTTCCGTTCTCTCTGAGTTTCAGTAAACATGCAGGTACTCGACAGGCTGAATCACTCGCCACAAAGGGCTGCAGCTCTGGAACGCAGATTACACCAAGTGTGAGCAGCCGATAAAGCCTCGGCGCTCACGACTTACACGTTTCTTTGCGCTGAACGGGATTGTTTGTTTTCAGAAGAGCGGCAGGGACCAGATTCACATCCCATAATTACCCAAATATGCTAATTTACAGCAGCTAAACTTTCTGTCTGGTAAAGAAATCAGAAATGTGAGCTCATTAATAAAAATATCCTGGTTTTATATGTAGAAGTGCCAGATTCGTCTTAAAAGTTTGATCCATGCATAATTTCTTCAGTTGTTTTGCAGGTTTTTCTTGTTTTCTGTGTTCTTTTGGACAATGGGGATCATTTTTCTACCTAAATCCTTCTCATGTGAAACACCTGTTTCTGCTGCGAACCCCGACTGTCCTAGTCCATCCATCTGTCTGTCTCTTTCCTTTACTTCCATCTCATTTTCTCCTTCAGCCTCTCTTTCATTCCCTCTTTGTGCTCTTGTCTGATGGAGTGAATAATTCATGTCTATTCTTCAAGGAGGCTCTTTGCTCTACCTCCTGCTGTTTTCTCTCTAAGCACTCAGGATTTGTGAGCAGGGATGAAGGTATATTCCACATTCCTCTGCACTTCCCTTTACTCACAGCCGTGAACATGCTAACACAAAAAACAACAACGGATGAATCAGTCCCACCATATTCTCGTATACTGCCAATCAAAGGCAAAGGATGTATATGGTCTCGACACCCATTTTTTAAAACTGCACAAAGATGCACTAATTCAACCGGTAACTCATTTGATTAATCTATCGTTTAAACAAAATGCCGTGCCTTTAGCTTGGAAGCTAGCTGCAGTCACGCCAATTTTTAAGTCTGGTGACAAAACTGAAATGGCCAATTATCGGCCCATCAGCATTCTCCCCTCTGTCTCCAAGGCTGCAGAAAAGTGGGTGGCAAAGCAACTGAGGCCCTGTCCACACGTAGCCGGGGATCTGCCAAAACGTAGATATTTTTCTACGTTTTGGCCTGTCATCCACACGAAAACAGAGTTTTTTCACACGAAAACGGATCTTTTTAAAAACTCCGGCCAAAGTGAAGATCTGCGTTTTCTCCGTTTTGGGTGTCTGCGTGTGGACGGACAAAACCGGAGTTTTAAGGTCCGCAACGTCACTTTCCGCGACAAAGCAATGCTGGCATCACGTGTGCGACCTGTGTTTACACTAGCCGGCATCATGGATGCCCTCAGAGCTGCGCTCGCTTTATCAATTGTCCAAGCGCTTTTTGCTTGTTTGTTTTTGCAAGCGGAATTACTGCTCCTTGCGGAAGACCACAGACGAAGGACGAGGTTAAGAACGGGGGAAGTACTGCCGCCTACAGGTCTGGCATGTCCTTAACAATGTATTTATCCGGGTACGTGTGGACAGAGTTGTTTTTTAAAACGAGGTGGTGTGGATGCAAATTTTTGGAGGGGCGGATATTCGTTTTTAAAAAACCCCGGCTACGTGTGGACTAGGCCTGAATGCATATTTAAAATTTGGACACACATCCCTACATCCATTGCAATTCGGATTTCGTAATTGCCACTCTACAGAGACTGCAAACTGTGTCTTTGTGGAAAAAGTCAAAAGTCTCCTTGATAGGCATGCATGTGTAGGAGCTGTGTTCCTAGACATCAAGAAGGCTTTCGACACTGTCGATCATCAAATTCTCCTAACCAAATTGAGTCATTTTCATTTCTTACCAGAGGCGCTGCTCTGGTTTCAGTTTTATCTGTGTGACAGAAAAGTGTCCTTGTTTGTGTAGGGTTTGGTAAATTGAGTGCTTTAAGAGCTCAATATATATTTCCTCTACTTATGACCAATAAGCTGTGATACTCTATCTAACCATAGAATATCAACCCTGCTTTGTCTTTATTGTGTTTATCAGAAGATTTTATTAGGGGATTGTACACACTTCGTTTTGACTCAGAAAACAGTCAGGTTTATAAAAGTACGAATTTATTTTACCAACAATTAAAACATGACAAGTTAACTAACATTTACTGTGATGGATGGAACTAGATGTGATGTATGAACCTATGTGTGAATGCGATGTTAGTCAGAGCTTCCGGATCTAGGAGAGTTGAGTTCTGGATGTAAGAGAATTTGGGTTGCGCTAAGCTATGAAGTTTATTATCAAAAGCACATCAGACACTATCTGTGTGTCTACTTCACCCGTTTTCGGAGACCCTCTTGGTGGATCCGAAGGTCAGAGAGGTCGTATGACCTCTGGCACCGGAGGGCTGTAGAACACCGTGGCACCGACGCTTCAGTCAAGAGATGTCTCGGGTCACGGCAGATGGATGGAACCGCGCGTCTGGGACTCTGAAGGAGTCTAAACATTATCAGCTTGTTCTGCAGGAACTGTTTGCTTTATCAGCTTTGCAGTTGCAAAAAGATTTTGACGACGTGTCAAAAGCTTGGATGGTTTAAAGAGGGTTTTGCTTCAGGTGGCCGGTCTGAAGCTTTCTCTAGAACTCCGGAACCACCAGCGTAATCTGGTTTTAATGTTCGCATGTTATGATTTGTGTAGCCAACCAGAGGTTGACAAGTTTGAGGAATATTACCAAGAATCTCAGAAACACGCCTTCCTTGATACCGGATGCCCTGATCTGGGTAAAGGACTATTTATGTGTCATGGGTTTAACTTTACCTTACTTTGTCCTCGTGTGAGTACAAATGGTGATGACCTTGTCATATCAACATGCTGAAACATATTTCAATCACTGTAATCATAACATAACATTCATTTCAAACTTCAATCATTGAGCACAGATTAATAAAAGCATTTCATTATATTATAATTATTATAAGTAGCAGTAAGCAAACGTTTATTTAATGATTATCTAGCTTATAAGTTTTAGAAGTTCATATCTGATTTAGGAAATCATTCTTTGACTTAGCAACTAATCCGGGCTGCGAGTGTTCCTTACATGGAGGAATGAAGAATCCTGAAAGAAGAATCCTGAAAGATTGGACCTTGAGGAGAGAACGTTATTGTTGACATTTCGTTATCTGTGTTCAGAGCTGCATGCTCTGAGCTCCAGCTGGTGGGATGGAGGCAGGCTGATTTAGAGGGGGCACATGCAGTCTCGTGCCTCCTTTATGACCAGATGTTGAATGGTCAAACAGTACCTAAAAACTGACCATTGCTGGACGTTACATTTGGCAATAAATCCTCCTGCATTAGTTGTCCAGTTGGAGTCCCCCAAGGCAGTATTCTGGAGTTGATTTTGTTTAGCATTTTTATTAATGACCTTCCCGAAGTATGTTCAAAAGTAAACATTCAAATGTATGCAGATGATGCTGTTATTTTTACTGATGCTAAAAGTCCTCAGAAAGCCTTCCAATTGTTGACTGAAACCATGGCCCATGTACAAAAATGGGTCAAGAGTTCCCACTTAAAGCTGAACATAAAAAAGCAGTTTGCAAGTTTTTCACCAAAAAAACAATTGAAATATAAAAATCAAACATCTTTCTTGGAGGGGCAGAACTTGACATTGTCGAGGAATTCAAATATCTTTGGTTAACTTTGGACTCAACCTTAACTTTTAAGAATCACATTGAACAACAAAAAAAAACAGTCAATTTTAATGTACAAAATTTTAAATTAGTTGTCACTCCATGCTGTTAAGTTATTTTTACATTCTAAGATGTTGTCCCACATGGAATACTGTATAACCTCCTGGTCACTTGCTGCTGGTGCAGCACTCAAACCCATAGAATCCCTTTTTAAAAAAGCCATAAAAATCCTTGATAAAAAAAATCATTTACTTTCCACCGCTGCTTTACTTTGAATAAATATAGACTTCTTAATCTTAGTAACTTTGTTACCTTCAGGAACGCTTGCCGGGTTTTTAAGGTTTTACATGAACTAGTCCCTTTCCCCCTGACAGATCTTATTAAATCACGGTCTATCAGTGGAATGCCGACCAGGGCTACAGATAGAGGAGAATGTGAGGTGCCTTACAGGCGCACTGCTTTTGGCAAGACCACATTATCCGTTAAGGAGACTAAATATTGGAACAGCCCCCCCCCCAGCATAAGAGACTCACAATCATACAGTTCCTTCAAATTCAAACTTAAACAATGGTTGAAGGAAAACCAAACCTGTGTCCATCAGTAATTTGTCCTCACAGTGGTGTTTTGTGTGTTTCCTTTCTGTTTTTCCTAGTGTCCTAGTTTTAAAAATAACACTTAGCTTTCTTTTATTGCTTTTATTACCTGCCTAGGGACTGCAGATGTAAATAAGCACTGGTGCAACAATCTGACATATTTACTGATGCAAGTTATTGTTAAAGTTCATTAATGTGCACAGTCCCTGTTAAATAAATAAAGAAATAAAAATGAAATGAAAAAATTCTCAAAAACAATCAGATGTTCTGTTGTGAAATGCTTGTGCAACCACACAAGTCAACAAAACATCAACGTATCCAACTGATTTTAGGAATTCACTGAGTTCTGGTGCAGAATAACTAAGAAAACAAGTTTTGCTGAACTTTGATGACAGTTTTACTTGATTGGGATTCAGTGGATGTGTGACGAATTTGTGATGATAAAAATAAAAATCCACCTTCAGTGTCCCGCCAGTTGTGTCTGCTTTATGGGAATGATTCTGGATTTGGCTAAAACCGGCATGTTCTTAAACACGTACGAGTGTCCATCATCTCCTGCTGATGTAGGCGTATTTCAGATAAACTAATACTAGAAGTACTTGTGTGCATTTTGTAAATCATGTCTACTAATTTATTTTGCTTACCTGAGAACACTTCTGTACATTTTAGAGACCCTCTCCTATCATTTTAATCAGCATCCACTTCATGTTTTAGTTGTTACTGAGGTGAAAAGTTGATTTTAATGCTTTTATCTCCTCCACACTGATTTATGCATCACAACACAAACTTCTATATTCAAAACACGACCCTGAGTGAGAGAAACAGCTCCCTGGCTGCCTTTAAGGAAGTTGCCTTACAAACTATCAGCTAATATTAGCTATTTTTACTCATTATTAAATCTTCCAGTTGCAGATCTAAACAAGGTTTTGCTTCAGGAGAGTCTAAAACATCTTTGTCTGTTTTATCGGTTGTTATATTCTTGATTAAACACCTCCAGCTCTGATTTTTGACTCAATCCTCCTTTTGCCAGAATCTCACAAACACTCAATTATGGTAACGTCTGTACAGATAATCTTATCAGATACTCCTGCCGTGTGAGGTGCGTTAAGGATTCACAACATAAAATGAAACAAAACAAAACATCCAGGTAACCTGTAAGTGCATTTATAGAGGAGGCTTCTGTACAGATGAAAGTGTTTCTGGATCTTCAAAGAGGAGCAGCGGGATGAAAAGATCCTGATTGATTTGGTCAATATTAATATTTAAGACTGTTGCTTGTCTTCAGATTAAAACAGTCATGTGGCTCATCAAAATAAGAGTACCAAAACAACTACTGCTGCACATTGTTTATCAGAACCTGGGTTGACTTTTACTGGTATTCCATCCTTTAGTATTTGTTTTTTATGAACACCTAAAGAAATCTTTACTTTGATCTTCAACAGATTTAAAGTTTTAACAACAAAAGATTTCTGACTATATAAAATCTAAAAACCTCTCCCTGGGCTGTCACCTTACCATGGTGGAGGGGTTTGAGTGTCTCAATGATCCTAGGAGCTAAGTTGTCTGAGGCTTTCTGCCTCTGGTAGGGTCACCCATGGCAAACAGGTCTTAGGTGAGGGATCAGAAAAAGAGCAGCCTGAAGACCTCTTATGAAGAATTATATAAATGGAAACCGTGTCCCCTCGCCCGGACGTGGGTCTCCGGGGCCCCCCTCTGGAGCCAGGCCGGGAGGTGTGGCACGCTGGCGAGCGCCTGGTGGCCGGGCATTCACCCATGGAGCCCGGCCGGGCACAGCCCGAAGAGGAAATGTGGGTCCCCCTTCCCATGGACTCACCACTCGTGGGAGGGGCCATAGGGGTCGGGTGCAGTGTGTGACGGGTGGTAGTCGAGGGCAGGACCTTGGCGGTCTGATCCTCGGCTACAGAAGCTGGCTCTTTGTCCATGAAATGTCACCTCTCTGGTGGGGAAGGAGCCTGAGTTGGTGTGTGAGGTAGAGAGGTTCCGACTAGATATAGTCTGACTCACCTCAACGCATGACTCTGGCTCTGGAACCAGTTTCCTTGAGAGGGGTTGGACTTTCTACCACTCTGGAGTGGCTCCCACTGAGAGGCACCGAGCAGGGGGTGGGCATACTAGTTGCCCCCATCTTGGTGCCTGTACATTGGGGTTTACCTCAGTGAAGGAGAGGGTAGCCTCCCTCCGCCTATGTGTGGGTGGGATGGGTTCTGACTGTGGTCTGTGCTTATGCACCAAACTACAGTGCAGACTACCCACCCTTTTTGGAGACCTTGGAGGGGGTGCTGGAGAGCGCTCATTCTGGTGACTCCCTCGTTCTGCTGGGGGACTTTAATGATCACGTGGGCAACGACAGTGAGACCTGGAGAGGTGTGGTTGGGAGGAACGGCCCCCCTGATCTGAATTCGAGTGGTGTTTTGTTATTGAGCTTCTGTGCCAGTCCTGGATTGTCCATAATGAACACCATGTTCAGACATAAAGGTGTCCATATGTGCTCTTGGCACCAGGATACCTTAGGCCGCAGCTTGATGATCGACTTTGTTGTTGTTTCATCTGACCTGTGGCCGCATGTCTTGGACACTCGGGTGAAGAGAGGGGCGGAGCTGTCAACTGACCACTACCTGGTGGTGAGTTGGCTCAGATGGTGGGGGAGGATGCCGGTCAGACCAGGCCGGCCCAAACGTATCGCAAGGGTCTGCTGGGAACGTCTGGCAGAGTCTCCTGTCAGAAGGAGCTTCAATTCCCACCTCCGACAGAACTTCCAAAATGTTCGGGGGGAGGCGGGGGACATCGAGTCTGATTGGACCCTGTTTCGTGCCTCCATTGTTGAGGCGGCCGACCGGAGCTGTGGTTGCAGGATCGTTGATGCTTGTCGTGGTGGCAACCCCGAACCCACTGGTGGACACCGGCGGTTAGGGATGCTGTCAAGCTGAAGAAAGAGTTCTATCAGGTCTTTTTGGCCTGTGGGACTCCAGAGGCAGCTGATGGGTACCGGCAGTCCAGCGGAACGTGGCTCGGGCGGTTACCAAGGCAAAAACCTGGGCATGGGAGGAGTTCGGTGAGACCATGGAGCAAGACTCCATACTGCTTCAAGGAGATTCTGGTCCACCATCCGGCGCCTCGGGGTGGAAGCAGTGCACTGCCAACACTATCTATAGTGAGGACGGTGTGCTGCGGACCTCTACTCAGGACGTTGTGGATTGGTGGGCAGAATACTTTGAAGACATCCTCAATTCCACCGACACGACTTCCAGTGAGGAAGCAGAGTCTGGGGACTTTAGGTTGGCCTCTCAAATCTCTGGTGCTGAGGTCACTGAGGTGGTTAAATAGCTCCTCTGTGGCAAGGCTCCGGGGGTGGATGAGATCCGCCTGGAGTTCCTTAAGGCTCTGGATGTTGTGGGGCTGTGTTGGCTGACGCGGCTCTGCAATATTGCGTGGACATCGGGGGCAATCCCACTGGACTGGCAGACCTGGGTGGTGGTCCCCTTATTTAAAAAGGGGGACCGCAGGATGTGTTCCAACTTCAGGGGATCACACTCCTGAGCCTTCCTGGTAAGGTCTATTCAGGGGTTCTGGAGTGAAGGGTCCGTCGGATTATTGAACCTCAAATTCAGGAGGAGCAATGTGGTTTTGGTCCTGGCCGTGGAACACTGGAGCAGCTCTATACCCTTAGGGGGATCCTGGAGGGTGCGTGGGAATTTGCCCAACCAGTCTACATGTGTTTTGTGGATTTGGAAAAGGTATTTGACCGCTTCCCTCTGGGGGCCCTGTGGGGGGTACTCCGGGAGTATGGGGTACCAGGCCCTCTGATACGGGCTGTTAGGTCCCTGTATGACAGGTGCCAGAGCTTGGTCCGCATTGCCTGCAGTACGTTGAGATTGTTCCCAGTGAGAGTTGGTCCCCGCCAAGGCTGCCCTTTGTTGATTTTATGTTACTGGTGAATGAAATTCAAGCCAGAGCCTGAGAGCTCCTCTTTGAGACATAAACTCCTCTGTCAACAGAGGCGTCAGCAACTAAATGATCTAAAGGTTACATGAAAGAACAAATCAACAACCTGAATAAAAATGGATCCAAAGGCTGCGTTGCTGTTGCCAGATTAGCGTTCATAGTGAAGGTTTGTTCCATTAGATTTGGGAAACTCCAGGTTTTGTTTTTGCGTTAACTGGCACCAGATTTTAGTTCCTACATGTTTTTTATTTATTCACTGATCTAAACTGAAACAAAATCTGTTAAACAGAAAGAAAAATGTTTAGATAAAAAATGAACATTAGTACCACATTATAATGTTACAGAGAATAGCATGATTTTACATGATGAATAGCCTCTAAACCCTTTTGGAGATGGGTGAGGGTTGGGACTTCTTTCTGTTCTGATTCTATTAGCTGAAAGTTTTGAGAACAAAGCAAAACTTTGATTTACCGATGTGAACAAAGAAAGTGAAGTTGCATCCGTGGGTGTTTGAAAGATTGAACGAATGCCATCGCTGCCGTTTAATGCTGCTTCACAGCCTGTGACTTCCGCTAATTTGCCCTGCAGCTCCTTCCTCTTCTCAAAAAAGTCGTTTCAGCATCCTTAAACGTTTCTGTCCCGAGACGAGTCGAGCTGCTTCCTGTTTCCATCTGCCCCACTGGTCTCGCAGGCACACTTTCACAATACGGCCGCCGTATGACTTCAGCAAATGTAATCATCTGCATACATATGGTGCATCACTTGGAATACTAAGTGGCCCGTCGCAATCATCAAGTGTTCTCATCCACCACAAAGAGGCGGAGTTAATTTCTGTTCTGCTGATTAAAATCACAGCCTCTCCACACCAACTCCGGCCTCCAGGCCGAATGAATATTCATCCCAGTTTAGACCCCGGTCATGAATATTTATGGTGGCTAACACCAGATATGCAAATGAGCCAGCCAACCCAGATGGCTTCACATCACACATAATGATCCCACACACACTTGTACACATCACACACAGATGCACATGTTGTGTATTCCTTCCTAAAGGCAAGAACGTCGAGATTTTAAAAGGAAACCGGGATGCAAACTGAAACTGTTACTAACAGGACACGTGGAGTTTAGAAGAAGAAGAAGAAAAATCATTTCTATAGCGCCTCTCAAGATAAAATCACGAGTTTACTCAGCAAACACATCGGGTCTGACACACACATAAACGAAGAGTAGACAGCGAGCGTTACATGTAATCCATGACTGTTTGTCACCGCGTTGTTGGGCCAAGGTCTCCATGAAGGCTCAAAGGAACAAAAGCCAACAAATGTTTCTGACTCACAAACAGGACAGATTACCTCCAGAAAACTCTGGATGATTTATTCTTAGTTACATTTAGAAAATAAACAGATGACATCAGAAAACCTATAATTACACAAATGAGCTAAAAGGCTAAAAGGCTGCTCACATGCTAGCAGTCCTGCACAGGAGGAGCAGGAGGTCAGTCTGGATTATTCACTGGAATTTTAGAGCCTAGTAAATAAACAAATAAAAATAAAACAATTACAAAAAGAAAATAAAGAAAATTATATTATGCAGATAAACAAAAATCCATAAAAATAACATTTTCCTTGCTTTCTTAATGAGGGCCTTGTGAGCCATCGTCTGTGGGAAAAGCTCCAGTGTTCCTTTATCCTGTGTGTGTGTGTGTGTGTGTGTGTGTGTGTGTGTGTGTGTGTGTGTGTGTGTGTGTGTGTGTGTGTGTGTGTGTGTGTGTGTGTGTGTGTGTGTGTGTGTGTGTGTGTGTGTGTGTGTGATTAAGACTCAGAATAATGTAAACTTCAACCCAAATGTCGTCAGAGATCCCGCCTTATTCACTTCATCCTGAGTTTGAAGAAGACGTTTTATTTTTTTGTCCACAAACGTTTCAGAAACGAAATATCTGTGTGTAAAACTACATTTTCTCCTATGTTGTACTGATCATCATCATGATGCTCGAAGTTGCAACAATTAGCTTCTACTAGCTGAGTAGCACTCTGCTCTCTCCTTCCCATGGGCGGTCCCAAGCTAAGGTGGGCGGGGCCATGAATACTGGTGTACCCAGTGATGTAGAAAAGACTGGCTTTTTCTGACCGGATCATTTTCCCGTCTCTTTCCTCTCTGATGTGGGTTGGACAACATTATCACGTTCCATATCCATGTGCAGCTCAGAGTTTCTGACTGTATTTGGTCTCTATGGGAACCAGACCTTTACAGGCCTTTACACACGGCATTACTCAGCGTGATTTGGGTTGGTGTGGTTTGGTCTGGCCACCTTTTCCAACTGCACGGCTCAGTATTTTCCTCTAGATTCCCTTTACTTTTCAGTCCCTGCTTCCTTTAAAGAGCAAGTCACCCCCAAATCAACTTTTTTTTTGCTGATAAACTACATAAATGCGTGTGTAATCGTGCTGCAGACATGTGTAGTCAATAATTTGGTACTTCAGTGCATCTTAGTTAAAATTCAAATATTCTGCCTAAAACTGTCAGTGTTGTGCCGTCGTCAGGTAAAAACTCTGCACTGTATTTTAATCTAAATCTGCCACCGCTATTGGCTAAGAGGTATGCTATGATGTAAACTGGTCGTTATGATGTCACAATGTCGTTGTGAGCCTGTGTGTGTGTGTGTGTTGGTTTGCGGCTCCGCCCTCTCGGTCTGCAAGGCAACAGCATTTGTTGCATTTTTCAAGCATGAAGAGGCAGTTGAGTAAGAATCTGGCAGGGGTTGACTTGCTCTTTAAGTGCTCTGACCCGGGCTGGCATAGTAACTGACCGGCTAGGGGGCGGAGTCAGTGGTTGCTCCGGAGCTCTCTGGCTGTTGCCTTGCTGCCTGCCTCCATTTCCTGGTTCAGAATCCGACAAAAAGCCAAAAACTGAGCAGAATGTTCAGCATCACCACTGTTTTTGTGCTGTGCTGTGTGGCCCTAATAAGGAAACATAAACGATCGCCTCTAATTCAATCTTCATTAAACTTGATTTAATTATTAGTTAATTTTTCTTGTTGCTCGTTATTTCTGATATGAAACACACAGCTTCATGCCTTCACACACAGGAACTCTGCTCCGTAACACGATCACCGTGTCCTTTGAGCCAAGCCTCCCTAACAAGCTTATCTTATCATTCACTGTTAGCCTGCGTGGTTTTGTAAGCAGCGGTTAGGGTGATACAAATGACACATGCAACACACACGTACACACGTGTAGGGAAGGATTAAGGTCAACTAACTATTTTCTGTAAGCTCAAAATCACATGAGATCACACACACACACACACACACACACACACACGATCTGAGTGACTCAGTGATGCGACTGGTTCTCTGCTGAGGCAAGTCCAGTTGTTATTTCTGAACTAGGTGCATCTGTGACCTTCTGTCTGGCTGCAGGAGCATCTGAAGGTCGGTGAAACTGGACCTGGCTTTTAGCTCTAACCGTGTCCAGCTGCAGCAGACGGAAAAAGCTGCATCATCTGATACGTTTTATTGTGCAGTCAGAATGAGGTCATGATGAGCAACGTAGATAAACGAGGTCACAGGTGGTGACTCATTTATTGTTGTGATATACCTGGACTTAGTAACCCCCCAGCAATTAACTTCCAATGATCTGTGCAACTTACAACTGCTGAAAGTATATAAAAAAACTGTAAGGGTGCATCATCTAACCAGATTCCGGCTTTTTGAGCAAAAATCATGTTTTTGAAGCGCCAAAATTGAAAGATGACGTCCTGCTGAGTCCTGATCAATTCTCTTCAACTTAAAGGGATTTTTAATTATTTTCAAAAGTGTTTCTGTCTAATTGTTCTAAATAAAAACTATTTAACACTCGTGGACAGCCTTTCAAACTGCCATGGGGTTATTTTCATGCAATTCTGATTATTTATGAGCCTACAAATCAGCAGCAGAAACGTGTAGATCTGGTGGATTCGTAGACCAGGTTTGGCTGGAAGTTCTTATTGTCCTGCTGAATCAACGGTAGTTTAAGGGTTTAATGAGAGAGTATTAGGCAGTTTAAGCTGCACCCTGACTAGCCGTTAGCTCATCAGTCCAGTGGGTTGTAAAGTCTTTAAAATTAGGTCATGCACGAGGGTTTCTATGTGGAAACGGTCGGTTTTTGTCATTTTTAAGTAAAAACACATTCCACAACAGACAGAAATACACCGCTGCTAAAGTTTCAACTAAACCCACCTTTGCAATCTGGAAAAGAAAGCAACCAAACAAACATAAATAATCACATACAATACATAAATTGTCACTTAAAGAAAAAACTACATTTATGGGAGGAATGTTCTGCAGGCACACTGTGCTCATGCTCATTTTTAGTCAAGGATTCTTACATATTTGATCAGGAAAGATTCTATTTTTATTGTTAAATGTTATTACCCAGAAATCTCCTACCCACACTGTTTCTGTAATTTTTCTCTCCAGTTACTGTTTTTAGTCCGTAAGTGTTCGCAGTTCTCCAAAAGGTCAATTTAAACAAGTTCACGTTTCTAGAATGAGGACACTTCAGTCCAGACGCGGATCCAAAAACACGTTTATAAGTAGAGTCTCACAATCTGAGTTTTTAAGGACAATCTCAGGGTTAAAAAGGGTATTTTTTAACTAACTGGATACAAAGAGCTCACTGCCGTCTGCCCTTCAACATCTGACTCACTCTGACTCTCTGCTGTTTAATGGTGAAGCTCTGCTGGTGAGCACAAACTGGATTTTCAACAACTTTCAGCTCCACTCATGCAAAAATGCTCTGTTGTTCTGCCAGAACACCACAGTTTTTCTTCACGCTGCACTAAAGAGCCTAAAAACACAAGTTTGTTCTGCTGCAGCTGATCCCACACAGCTGTGATCCAGACAGAGGTCGTGAGTTCAAATCCATTCATCTTCATGGAGCGTGAGAATCTCCACGTTCTCTGTATTGTTTGCGTCAGTTCGTTTGTCCAGGTGCTGCAAAAGAACATTTCAGAAAGCTTGTGTAAATCTGCTGAGTCGTTGTTTGGTGCTGGTAAATGGTTGAGTCATGCTTTTGCTTTGTGCTCCGAGGGCAGCTGCAGTAATCCATTTATCGGCCCTCTTACTACTCTAGCATGTTTGTGTGCAGGACTTTGCCCACATCAGTAGATGTTTGAGTAAATGTTTGGAAAGAAATATGTTGGTTTACATTTTCCACTCTGGACTCATCTCCATCTGGTCCGGGAACGCCTTGGGGTCCTGCCGGAGGAGCTGGTGGAGGTGGCCGGGGAGAGGACGGTCTGGAGCTCCCTAGTTGGGATGCTGCCCCCGCGACTCAGACCCGGATAAGCGGAGGAAGACGACGACACTCTGGACTGATACTGATGATCTATTTGGATACTTAACCCTCTCAGGCTCAAAATAAGTTTTGATAAAAGGATGAACAACTAAGTCCTCCAGGGGTTCTTCTGAGTTAAAAATGCTCATAAAATACGTACGTGGAGTAACCAGGTAGGTAGGTTTTAACGTTGCAAATCTGCAACTCCTGCCTCCAGAGGGTTAAAGGCCAAAAGTGCTTAGAAGTGAGTTCCTCAACAATAATCTAAAAGAGGTTAATCTGCATGCTTTTTGTGATCAAGCAGATTAACAATCCTGATATTGGTTTGAAGACTACTTTTGTTTATCGTTTCTCCTAATTTAGAAATTTCTTTCAAATATAGTTTTTCTTTTTCCTTCAAAAATTGTAGTGAAATCTAAAATAAAAATGAGAAACTTACAACATCTGCTATGAAACTTGTGTCATCTCCAACAAAAGATGAAAAGTTCACAGCAGCAGACGTAATAAACGTTGGCTCTTCTCATGTCTGTTTCGAAGACGACTGGTTGTTTGTCATCGTGTTGTGATGACAGTCGTCCGCGTGACTCAGTAGGTTGTAAAAACAGAACGCCATCTTGACTGGCGGAATGACGACTCATTAGTTGAGACAAACGAGCCCCAAGAGTATTACTAACACACACACACACACACACACACACACACACACACACACACCACGCACGCACACACACGCACGCACACACACACACGCACACACACACACGCACACACACACACACACACACACACACACACACACACACGCACGCACACACGCATGCACGCACGCGCACACACACACACACACACACACACACACACACACACACACACACACACACACACACACACACACACACACACACACACACACACACACACACACACACACCACACACACACACACACACACACACACACACACACACACACACACACACACACACACACACACACACACACACACACACACACACACACACACGCACGCACGCACGCACGCACGCACGCGCACACACACACACACACACACGCACACACACACACACATTAAAGATTGAGCAGAAAAAAAAACTGGTGCTTTTCATCGGTTCAGCCTGATGTCTGGAGAGTTCCATGGTGACTTTTATACGTGCGAAAGATAAAATAAGCAGCCTCTTCACATTTTGGGAAGACAACTTTTGAAGCATCTTTCAAATTAATTCCTTGAAGAATTGCAAAACTCCACAAAACGGTGTTTTTACTTAAAGAGCAAGTCACCCCCAAATCAACTTTTTTTTGCTGATAAACTAAATAAACGAGTGTCTAATCGTGCTGCAGACACGTGTCGTCAATAATTTAACACTTCAGTGCATCTTAATTAAAATTTAAATATTCTGCCTAAAACTGGCAGTGTTGTGCCGTTGTCAGGTAAAAACTCTGCACTGTATTTTAATTTAAATCTGCCACTGCTATTGGCTAAGAGGTATGATATGATGTAAACTGGTACGTTATGATGTCACAATGCTGTCGTGAACCTGTGTGTGTGTGTATTTGTTAGCGGCTCTGCCCTCTCGGTCTGCCTGGCAACAGCATTTGTTGCATTTTTCAAACATGAAGTGGGAGTGGAGTTAGACTCTGGTAGGGGGTGACTTGCTCTTTAATTGTTTATCTCTGTCCATCAGTATGTCTCTGCCAAACACATCAAGTCATCACATTTTGACATTGCAGGGTAGCAGCTTGCAGAGTTCGGGTTTACGCCAATAGATAGGGTAAAAAAACAAATGAATTAAATAAATAAAAACACAGCCAACAGCTAGGATTAGCTGTTTGCTATTTATAGTGTGTGGTGTAAAAGCTCTAAGTGGGACACGTTCCTTTGCAAGTCATTACTCTTTGTAAACAGATGGTTAAACTTTAACTAAAAACTAAAACACCCTGAAACACAACAGTAATTATTTGATATTTAACATTAAATAAAAAAAACAAGAAGCATTACTATGAGATGGC
The DNA here is from genome assembly GCA_006942095.1 of Nothobranchius kuhntae. Taxonomy (NCBI): domain Eukaryota; kingdom Metazoa; phylum Chordata; class Actinopteri; order Cyprinodontiformes; family Nothobranchiidae; genus Nothobranchius; species Nothobranchius kuhntae. The sequence goes on along the minus strand of SSNQ01000375.1, from coordinate 1,722,537 downwards.
AAAAATCTGTAGAAGATGATGAAAAAATGAACCTAAAGGACGGTTTACACCAGCACCAAAGATGAATGATTAGTTTTTAAAACCAAAAAGCACAAAAAACATTTAGTTTTTTTTCTTTTATGAGTTCCTGAAAGGCAGATTTCTCTCTGATTTATCCCTGTTTGTGTGACTCTCAGGTAATGTGTGAACATGAGATGAGTTTAATGGAAGGTGACATGTTCTATTTACAGTCTGAAAAAATGCATCTTCTAAACAAACATATTCCATTGTGTTAACTCAAATATTATAAATATGAGCTTAGAAATCAGGTCTTGGTTGCTTCTTAAGGGAATTTAATCTCACAAATAGAAGCCAACGAAGTGCTGAATAAGTTCATATTCCCAGCATCGAGGCGCGTGTTGCTTGGTGGTAATCTGTGTGAGAACAGATGGCATGCACTAACAAGCTAGGCTAAATGAAGCCATTGTTGGCATGGACCTAGTTTGATCCTTGACTTCCTGATCCCAAGCTTCATAATTAAATGCAACATTTAATCTGCTCAGATTTAGTCTACCAAAAAAACTCAACACCATTCATCTTCTCTTGACCCTGCGACTGAAACGCTGCACTGTGATACAACTCAAGAGCTTTAGTTCAATTCCAATTAAAATTGTTTACCTCTTCCTGAAATCAATGCTGTGTGTTTCATTAAACAATAAAAGCAACTCCAAATCAAACTTCAAATGAACATCAGTAAAGCAACTTTGGGCAAACAGGACCTTGATGGATTAAAATGGTAAATGGTAAATGGCCTGTATTTGATATAGCGCCTTCTAGAGTCCTAGAACCCCCCAAGGCGCTTTACAACACAATCAGTCATTCACCCATTCACACACTGGTGGGGATGAGCTACAATGTAGCCACAGCTGCCCTGGGGCGCACTGAAAGAGGCGAGGCTGCCGAGCACTGGCGCCACCAGTCCCTCCGACCACCACCAGCAGGCAACATGGGTTAAGTGTCTTGCCCAAGGACACAACGACAGCGACAGACTGAGCGGGACTCGAACCAGCAACCTTTCGATTACGGGGAGAGCACTTAACTCCTGTGCCACCGTCGCCCCACATGACGAGGATTAAATGAAGACATTTTAAAAGTTGAACGTTTTTCCACAAAATTCAAATGTTTCTGAGAAGTACTGCATGTCTAAGCACTAACCTTAAATAACTAAGCATGTTAAATAATGTGTAACTCAGTTAAACAAGACACATAAAAATGGGTTGGTTTATATTTACCCGTCCCTCTAAGAAAAAAAAAATACTAAAATTAAATAAGATATCTAATGAAAGCAAGTCATACAGCAACATAATACAAACTAAATGACAAAGATCAAAAAAGTGTGTTAACACAATCAACTTTGGTGGCTTCATGTAATCTGGAAGTAGCACAAGTTAACGTGGGTGCTTCTAAAATCGTGTAAACTAATACAGAGCTGTCTATGGTGCTGGAATATATATTTCAAACTTCAGCCTAACATTTGACCTGTCCAAGGTGCTGAAATGACTACTCCAAGATTCAGCCATATACTTGACCTGTCCAAGGTGCTGAAATGTCTAATCCAAGATTCAGCCATGTACTTGACCTGTCCAAGGTGCTGAAATGTCTACTCCAAGATTCAGCCATATACTTGACCTGTCCAAGGTCCTGAAATGTCTACTCCAAGATTCAGCCATATACTTGACCTGTCCAAGGTGCTGAAATGTCTACTCCAAGATTCAGCCATGTACTTGACCTGTCCAAGGTGCTGAAATGTCTACTCCAAGATTCAGCCATGTACTTGACCTGTCCAAGGTCCTGAAATGTCTAATCCAAGATTCAGCCATATACTTGACCTGTCCAAGGTGCTGAAATGTCTACTCCAAGATTCAGCCATGTACTTGACCTGTCCAGGGTCCTGAAATGTCTACTCCAAGATTCAGCCATATACTTGACCTGTCCAAGGTGCTGAAATGACTACTGCAAGCTTTAGCCATATACTTGACCTGTCCAAGGTGCTAACAACCTCCATTCCATGCTTCATCATGACACTTCACCTGTCCAAGGTGCTAAAATGTTTGTTTCAAATGTAAGCCGTTTACTTGACTTGTCCAAGGTGCTAAAATGTCTACTCCAAGCTTCAGCCATTAACTTGACCTGTCCAAGGTGCTAACAACCTCCATTCCATGCTTCACCCCCACACGTCTTGCCCAAGGTTCTGGAATATCTACTCCAAGCTTCAGCCTAACATCTGACGTGTCCAATGTGCTGAAAACCTCTAAATCAGGCTTTAGACTTATGCTTGAGCTGTCCATGGTGCTGAAATGTTTACCCCAAGCTCTAAACTCATGCTTAACATATTCCAGGTGTTGAATTCCTCCTAGCTTTAAATGCACACCAGTTTAACCAAGTAGATGCCAGCCCATCACTGGGTTTTACATTTACGGTTAACAGCATTACCAAAATGTATGAATCTAAATGTATAGAATAGATTTATTTTTGAGGAAGGTGTTCTGAGATCTCCACCAGTTACCACATAAGAGCACAAAGTAAAACAAAAAAAATGGATTAAGGGATGAAGCTTCAGTACTTGAGGTGCAAATGTAGATACAT
>SSNQ01000375.1:1682036-1693883 GCA_006942095.1 Nothobranchius kuhntae | reverse complement strand
GTCAGCCCGGCGTATCTCTGACTCAGAAGCTCTGGTGTTGTGCACAGTTAACTCCGGTTGTAGCTAGGTTGCTACATCCGTTGGCTTAGCTCCCACCTCCGCGTTAGCTTTGGGTTAGCTTCAGGTTAGCTTGTAGCTAGTTCGACCGGGTGTCGTCAGTTGATCCCAGCCTTACAGTCCCACCCTCAGCTCCACCTCTCTTCCCTTTTATGGAATTGTCTGGGCTTGACGGAACCTGTGACACGGTCAAAATGGCGGTGGTGGCCACCTCCCATTTTAGTACAAAAACGTGTTATTGGAGCCTATGGAAACCCATTGTCCATATATGTATGTCGATGGTCTTGCACCTGTGTCCTGGCTTCTCCATTTATGCTTCTTTGCAAACAGATTCCTTTGCCAGTTTGTCTTCTTCAGTTGAGTATAGTGAACCTGCTCTCAGTAACACTTACCCCGGCTTTCCACAGAAGTCGTCAGCAGCACGTTACTGCAGCAGCACGTCATAGCTGCTGATAGGAACCGCTGTGGTCAACAGAACCTTTTCCACCGGAGCCGTCAGCAGCGCGAGTCGGCCGCGTCTCAGGAGCAGCATGTCGCGGCCTTTACGCGTCGGTTCTATTTTCTACGCGCAACGCCTCTGAAACGGGTCAAGTTCGACATTTTTGGGGAAGGAAAGACAGGAAATCGGACGCGGAAATGGAGAGAAGCTCCGGAGATTTTCAGAATAAAGAATGTACTGCCTTCCGGTTGCTTTACTTTTAAAAAACGTTAACTGTGCGTCCCCGTGAGAGGTTATCACCTAGCTAGCGGTCTCCTTTGTTTTTCAGGTCCGTATTGGCGATTATAAAACGGACAGAACATAAAACACAAACCATGTTGTAGTTTTCTCCTGCTTGTTGTTGTGTTTACTGACGAAGTCACTCGTGTGACTTCGTGCTCGGTCGGTGACAGCTGCTCCCCTGCTGCTTCGCGTCTCGTGGGAAGGGCCAAGCAGCAGCTCACGCGAGCAAGACGTGCTGCTGCAGTAACATGCTGCTGACGGCTCCCGTGGAAACCCGGGGTTAGTGAGAGTGTATTTAGTTAGTTTTGGACTTGTTCAGTTGTGCTGCACTGCCAGGAATCCCTTCAGCTTATTAAACTGTGTGAGCTCTGCATTTGAGTCCTCTTTTGTGCTTTGATAAGAGCGCATGGAGCATTTAAAGATGCAGTATGAGGTTCATTAGCAGCTAAAGCTGTGACAGTTCTGACACAGTCAGCTTTGTTCTCAAGTAATAAGGCTGAAACACACACACACACACACACACACACACACACACACACACACACACACACACACTGGACTAAATCAGGAATGCTCAAAGCTGACACCAGATGACCTCAGGACGAACATCCTGCATCTAACCTCAACGTAATAATAGAAATAATAAATAGAATGCATCTCAGTCAAGAGAAACAAAAAAATAATTATAATAATACAAATAATTGCTAATACATAAATTCATCTGATAAAATCGTACGCCAGCTGTTTTTGCTTTTTGAGCCTCTAGAACCTTTTTAGAAACTCGTGCCGTCCAACGTTAGCTCAGACTCGTACTTGAGGACATTTTTGGGGCGACGGTGGCACAGGAGCTAAGCGCTCGCCCCGTAATCGGAAGGTTGCAGGTTCGAGCCCCGCTCAGTCTGTTGCTGTCGTTGTGTCCTTGGGCAAGACACTTAACCCACATTGCCTGCTGGTGGTGGTCGGAGGGACCGGTGACGCCAGTGCTCGGCAGCCTCGCCTCTGTCAGTGCGCCCCAGGGCAGCTGTGGCTACATCGTAGCTCATCCCCACCAGTGTGTGAATGTGTGTGTGAATGGATGAATGACTGATTGTGTTGTAAAGCGCCTTGGGGGGTTCCAGGACTCTAGAAGGCGCTGTATCAAATACAGGTCCTTTACCCTTTTTTATTAGTCAGACACGTAAAGCATGACTGGAGTTTGAGTATTTTACTGTGAGAACAGGTAAACGCAGACGTCTAATCCATAGATCATTCACATGCAAAAGGATAATATCCAGGTATATAACCCTAACCCATCGTATAAAAGCTAAGGGTGTGTAATTATTTTTGCATTAAAGCAACACAAAAGAGTTCTTAACACTTCAGCACACCATTGCTTTAAAACTAGTATTAGTTGGCTTGTGTTAGCATTAGCTCAGTGTTAGCGCTCACTATTGACCCTTTGCACGTGACGTCACGCCACTCATGTGACCGCCCCCTTCGCCATGTCGGACGGCAAAAAGACCGTTTACACCCGTAGAAACTCCGGTGAAGGTAGTCAAAACAAGCCAGTTTGTAGACTTTTGTTGCTTTTGTTGAGATTTGACAGTAAAATGGTTTTAGCTTGCTGCGTGGTCGGCTGCACTAACAGACAAGGACGTAAACTCAACTCGTTTTTTCTTTTTAATAACTTTGATGGAGACTGAGGACAGAGATGAACTGCAGCGATCAATAAAGCGGACTAGCAGCCCTCAGATTTGCAGCGAACGTGTTTTTACCGGGTAAGATTAACGTTCGTTTATTTCACGAGGAAAACAGGGATAAATGTGATGTGTTTATACTAGTTATTGATAATACTGATGGATGGGTGTTTCACCACGGAGGCTGCGCTCCGTCCACTGTAGTGTAAAGCGAGATAACTATTAACAATATTAAAGCTCCGATGTATGGTTACGTGTGTTAAAATTATGTTATTTATTTATATATATATATATTTTTTATTTATTTATTTATTTATTTATATGAGCGTCGGCGTTCAGAGATCTTCTCATTCCGGTGTGAGAGCAGCAGCTGAACCCGGTAACACCACCAGCAACAGAAGCTGGTAGGGATCCGGACTTTTTAAAAATCAGCTTTGGTGTAAAGTGAAACGCTGTTTACAACATAAAGTTATAAATCCAGAGGGGTGAATTTAGGCAAAGTCAGCAACATGTTTACATGGGTGAGCAGCTGCAGAGAGAACGTAAGCTAACGTTGGTAAGCTAGTTAACATACCGCTCTCTATGAGCCCCGGCTAGATGCGCTACTCCTGATAACTGAACTGGGCATGAGCTAGTTGAAGGAATGCTGGAGGAGTTTTGTTTTTGTTTTGATCGCAAAAACAATTTCAGGCTCTACTTTTCCCTTTGTTTAGTAATCGTGTCGCTCACTGTTTACATGCTTTTGCCGTCCACCATGGTGGACCCACGTGATTAGGTGACGTCGGTGCAAAGAGTCAATAGCAGGCTTTAGCTGAATGGTTGTTTAACATGTGTTATGGTCAGCTGCTGTACCAGGAAGTAGTGTGAGTAGGCAGAATTCCTTTTCCGAGCTTGATTTATTTCTGCGTCACATGTAGCAGTCAGGCATCCATGCCAACTTCTCTTTCACTTATTTTCTTCTCTCCTGCCTACGTTCTCTTATCCAGCACTATACTGCCCCCTAATGGAAGACACAACAATGTGTATATCTGCTTTCAACCAGCAGGGGGAATAACCAGAAAACTTAGTACAATAAACAGATTAAAAAAGTCATCAGATACTTGACAAATGTTTAAAGAGGGACTGCACACCATCAGAAAATGTAACTCCACCCCTAGTCAAGATTTGAAAAATGCTATTGTGGCAAGGTGGAGAAACGAGGGCCCGGGCGGGAATCCATCCCCAGACTCCCGGGTGAGTCAGTCAGCCAAAGGGACATCCTCTTGGCCAAGTAGCCAGGGCGCATGATCAACCGGAACACTGTGACAGGACGCTCACACTGTCACACTATGTGAGTGGGCGTTGCCAGGAGGCACAGAGTGGCATGACCAAGTGTGGGGAATGTCCATCCTGGGAGAGAGGGGGAGTGGGAGAAGACTTTACCGATAACGTGAAATTGTTCTGTCCCAGGCAATCACAAGTTTAAAATGCAGTAGCCGCTGTTCTGCCACAGGGGGCAGCACCCTCTCCTTGTTCTGCTCTTCCTACCTATTCCACCTTCCTCAGGATCCACTGATTTCCCTCTTTCCTTTTCACTCTTTCTCTCTCTTTTTACATTTTTAATCACAATTGTCTATGTTTTGTTCATTTTGAATATATTTTTAATCATTTTCTAAATTCTTTTTTATATTTTTACAGTTTTTGTTTCTGTGAAGCGCCTCGTGATTTTTATCTTGAGAGGCGCTATAGAAATGATATTTTCTTCTTCTTCTACAATGTTTTTAGACCTAGAGTCTAGATTTAATCAAGTTGACACAAACATGTCAAAAAATGCACAGAAACAGAAAGATTGCATTTATAAAGACCCAATAATACAGTTAATTAGCAAAAATAATTTCTTTTGGGGTTTAGTTACTCTTTAATGTTGCATCTTCGTGCGTCACTGTGACACAAATGAAGGTCTTTAGCTTTTTTTTTTGTTTTTGTTTTTTATCTGTTGACGTCTTGTTTGTCGTGTGACTGTTTTTTCTTCACACCACTGTCACCATAAATACTAGTTTCTGTGGGAAAAGCTGGATGAGGTTGTAGAAACACACAAAAACTGTTTATCTCACCCAGATGAGATAGAAACAGTTTAAACTTCGACCAGATGGAAGGAGATTAACGCATTCAATGGTAGGATGAAAGAAAATCTGTCAGAGTAACGCCAGCTTCCTTCTTGCATCTTTCATTCACAGTGATCCCTGAGGAGAGGAAGACTGTGATGGCTCTCAGACGGTTGGTCACCACGTGGTGCTGAGTCTTCCTGTCAGTCACCAAGACGGGATATAGAAGTTCGTCTGGATCTTTTCACATGATCACAATAGAAACTTGTAGATCTCAGCAGAGTGAGGGTACCTGCTGTGGTTTAGTGACTGCAGCCGTTTTTGGGTTCACCCATATTCTGATTCATCGAGCTTTTTAGATGAAGGTTTGATGAATGGCGATTTTGTCTGAAAGCGATTTTGCCGAGTTTTGTAGTGTTGTTAAACAAAGGGTCCCAAATGGGACGTGATGCCCCTTTCCTCCTGCCTGGGGGGCTAGCTCAGCATTTCCTCCAGCACTTCTAATGAGCTCAGCCCCCATAGCAGCAGGGGCATGTAGAAGATGCAGATTCAGTTTTTTTCATAACGGGGATTCTGCAGAAGACAGACCCAAATCCTCTCATGGCAGCAACAAAAAATCACCCTTCTGAGTCTCTTTGGTAGTGGAGCATACACCTCTAACAGACCGTGAAGAATTCCAGCGCCTGCAGCAGCAGCAGCAGGAGCGGCTAGCTGACTTCATGCAACAATTCAACTCAGTGTCGATTTTCTAACTCCGCCAGGATCAAACGGACCCCGGATTTCCTCCAGCATACGATAGCAGAAAGCTGCAATGCAAAGATTCAATTTAGAACGACAACGCTCCCAGCCTGATGACTCCACGAGTGGCGGGACTGTCATCATCTTTAAACTGGCTTTAAACACGGACAAATGCAGAGACACCGTCTGAAGCTCCAGCCGTCACAAGGTCTTGTGTTGGATACGCCGGGCTAGACCATCAAAGGATTCACACACCGGTGGAAACACACACACCTGACATGCTCACTCATATGCACGCACACACACGCGCACACATTCAAATTCAAAAATTCAAAAATACTTTATTAATCCCAGAGGGAAATTGATTAATGCATGCGCGCAGACATGTACACATGCACACACACACACGTGCGCACGCGTGCACACAAACACACACACGTGCGCACACCTACACAGGCACGCACACGCACACACACACATACACACACTCAAAGAAAAATACAAACCTTATTTCAAAATGTGGTCAGAAAACTTGCAAATGTTTTGTTTAAAAATAAAATTTATGAGTTTGCAAAAGTGAATTTACTCAACAGCGTGTCTCAAGGATGTCTCGACTAGAATAAGCTAACCATTAGCATTAGCCACTCCACCACGCAGCAGAATTCCTCTAGACTTGTGTTATTCGTGGAATTAAAACAACAATGCTGCAGAGCACACAGAGTGTTAAGAGTCGTGCTGCTGTTAGCCAATCAGAGGAGAGATGTCCAAATATCAGGAAATAAAACTCCAAATCAGTCGTCTGAAGCTCAGCTCTGATGTGGCTCACTTCTGGTCACAGGTAGAGCCCCCCCACCCCATTAACTCTGCTGTCTACATGAAATATTTACAGATTTTAAACAGAAATACACTTTAATATCAAGTTTTTGCCTCTTGCTCTCAAATGTTTGTTTGACTTTAACAAAATCGAGTTTGACAGAAAATTCTGATCATATTTGCATTTTTCCCAAATCTCTGGGTCAGATTTGTCTCCAAACTGTCTTTTTTCTTTTAAATCTGTTGTCGTCTGGGATATGTTTATCCTGTCTTTTCACATCAAACCAAACACAACGTCGCTCATGTCTGAATTTCTTGGAGACCGTCTTTTTGTTGGCAACATCTCCTCTGTAACTCGGGGAGTTGTGAATGTTTGTGTGCGACGCTCCGCCGCCTTCGGAGGCAGGTCCACACGTTCTCTTCAGAGAGAGATTCCCTCCTCAGACTCCTGGAACGTTATCATTCCTGACTGAGATAAGACTTGTAAAAGTGTGGAGATGTGTGTTTGTATGCAAGCGTGTGTGAACAGATAAGCTTGCCCTGAAAGGTTTTCTTCGTGCATTACAAAAACAAAGCTAGAATTACTCTCAAACTTTTATGTGTTTACTCTTCATATGTGTCTAAAACAATGTCTGCATTCATGAGTTTGTTGTCATTTTCACATGTAATAAACAGGAAATCAGTCATGCTGTCTGTGCTTTTGTGCATGTGCCTTAGGCTTTTTGTTGGTCTGTGTCGACACATTTTTCTGTATTGTGCCATGCCGTGTGTGTGTGTGTTTGTGTGTGTTTGTGTGTGTGTAGCCGGACAGATAAGCCTCCCCTGCAAGCTTCTTATTTGTTCAGCACTGAACAACAACAGGGCTGGCATTACTAATAAACTCAGCGTCTGCTCTCTGAAGAGAACAACAAAAACAGAGTTTCTCAAAGCGGCTCACGCAGGCATGGCTGACAAAAATTAAGCTCCAAAGAGTGCACGTTTTCAGAAAAAACACGAGGGGTAGAAAGGGGAGCCAAAGAGACGGAAGAGAGTAAAAATACAAGATTGTGCTCCCACGGAGAAAAAAACGTTCAACATTTATGATTCAAAGCCCACAGACACACAAGTGAAGCACATCTACAAGTAAACAGCTACAACAGGTCATCAAAAGGAGTCATCTCTTGATGTTTCAGTAGAAATCAAGAGTGAATGTCTTTTTAAAGACAACACTTGTGTGTGTAATCCAGACCTGAAGCTCATTTTCTGATTCCTGGAAGTCGTTTAGCTTCAGCATTTCTTGGCACTGAAGAGAAAAACACAATTAAATCCTACAGAAAAGATGTTTGTCTGCATTTGTTTTACTGAACTGTAACTCTAAACTTGAAAACAGTCACTGAGGCCTAGTCCACACGTAGCTGGGTTTTTTTTTAAACGAATATCCGCCACTCCAAAAACCTGCATCCACACCACCGCGTTTTAAAAACAAACTCTGTCCACACGTACCCGGATAAATACGTTGTTAAGGACATGCCAGACCTGTAGGCGGCAGTACTTCCCCCGTTCTTCACCTCGTCCTTCGTCTGTGGTCTTCCGCAAGGAGCAGTAATTCCGCTTGTAAAAACAAACAAGCAGAAAGCGCTTGGACAATTTATGGATCGGGTAGGGACAGAGCGCAGCTCTGAGGGCATCCATGCTGTCGGCTAGTGTAAACACAGGTCACACACGTGATGTCAGCATTTTTTTGTCGCGGAAAGTGACGTTGCGGACCTTAAAACTCCGGTTTTGTCCGTCCACACGCAGACACCCAAAACGGAGAAAACGCAGATCTTCACTTTGGCCGGAGTTTTTAAAAAGATCCGTTTTCGTGTGAAAAAACTCCGTTTTCGTGTGGATGACAGGCCAAAACGTAGAAAATATCTACGTTTTGGCAGATCCCCGGCTACGTGTGGACAGGGCCTGATTCTCCTGACTGTTTTTTTTTGGATGTTTTAACAAATCATCTTAAGCTGAAACTATTCACGCACTCCGCTAATCTGATGTTGCGTCACATTCATCTGGATGCATTTCTGTGCATTTGCAGAATAACGGAAACGATGTCCACCTGCAGAGGGAGTTTTATTCATCTGCATGACCTTTTCCATGCATACTCACATTCAAATAATCCACACCTTGAAAAATGTGGCTGACGTTCTAATGAAGCAGATCTGTGTGATTTAAATATTAAAAATAATTCCCAATAGATTCCTCCTGCTTTAGGTAAAAACTGCTGTTCAAAGCTAACTCTGCAGTCGGCTGCTAATTTTTTTTCACTAGAGGATAAATGTGCTCGGGGCTGTACTGACAAGACCATCGCTCTGGTTTAAAATACAACATAAAATGTGTTTTTAATGGCTCACTGATACTCACTGAACACATTCTGGGACTTTAAAACCACCCTGGTGCACAAGAGGCTAGAAAGTTGCACCTCATCATCTCTGTTCTGATGCTTTGCTTTAAGGCACCTCAGCAGGTATCAGCAAAGATCCGCTGCTCACTTGGGAGTGGTCACTCTGAGTTTAACATGCAGGCTAAATGTGATGATAGTCTTTTACCCTGTTTCCTGCGTTAGCTGCTGAATAGATGGGGAAACGCTCGGACCAGAAAGGCCTGAAAGACCTACTTTAGGCTGTAAACCGACAGTCATGGACTCACCCATCTTAGCTCGGTAAGAGGAAGGCTGTTGTTGATTTACCGCCCAGGAAACAGCAGAGAACGTCTCGGCGAGTAGAAGCTACATGTTAGCATTAGCAACTCCAGGCTTGTGTTATTTGTGGAGATAAAACATCAACGTTGCAGAGCTCACAGAGTCAGTGATAGTTGCTGCTAGCCAATCAGACAACATGTGTGAAAATCAGGAAATAAGATGTAGAATCCTGCCGTGTTCACTTCACCTCTCCTCTGGCTCACTTTTACGTCCTGAAATAGGAGCGCCAGAGCTTTATTACCACAGATTGACTCACAACGCATTCATTTATGCTAGAGGTGACTGCAAATGTGAAGAAAGCAAAACGAGTGCATTTGGCCTTTAAGATGCTATCTATATATTATGGTGATCATTATTGTTATTTTAAACATTTTCATGCATCAAACATGTGTTGCTCTAAGTTCTGACGTGTGTGGTGTTAGCTGCACATATCTCTACATCAGTGCTTAGCAATAGTCATTAAGAGTTATAAATATAAAATGTAACATTTCCAGGCAATTAGTATTATTTTGTTTATATTTGGAAATGCATGAAAGACTCATTAGTTCTCTGGATGGAACACGGTGGTCTTTTTTATTCATCAGAGATGCAGCAGAAGGTCTGGAGAGCATTAAAAACTAGCATCCTCCATAAGTAACATGGAAACATTAACGTACGTGCAACAAATCAAAAACGCTAAATTTCTAATGATTTTCTTTTAATAAAGATTTTACTCTTGGCATATTTCAGACAAGAGTCATTTATACAAGTTTCTTTTTGGTGGAATCTTGATTTCTGTGCCTATTTGCTGAATTTTCTCTTCCATGAAACGGAGCCAGAACAACATTCAGTAAAAGTTCTGTTCTGCTGCAGATCACCCAGGATTCCCAAGTGTTTTCTTCAGCAGTCTCTGAGAAATGTGTTTATTTTATTGGTTAAAACTGATTTCATAGTCCACGAGTCAAAAACCTCAGACTTGTAGAATTCTGACATTTGGAACACGACCCATAGCCAGAGCTGGGTTGTGGGGCGGACTCTATGGTTGTCTTTCAAACGGTCTCCACATGCTATTGGACAATGTGACATACTAACCAAAAACTATGTGAATCAATGGGGCAGTTTGCCATACACTGTCAAAGAAGACACAAATACATCCTTTTTCTAAATCCAGCACGTAAAGAGCAAGTCACCCCCAAATCAACTTTTTTTCTGATAAACTATGTAAATGCGTGTCTAATCGTGCTGCCTAGATGTGTAGTCAATAGTTTTGCACTTTAGTGCATTTTAGTTAAAATTTGAATTTTCTGCCTAAAACTGTCAGTGTTGTGCCGTTGTCAGGTAAAAACTCTGCACTGCTTTGGAACTTAAATCTGCCATCGCTATTGGCTAAGAGGTACCCTAGAGCGTTAGCTGGTACCATATGATGTCACAATGTTGTCGTGAGCGTGTGTGTGTGTGTGTGTGTGTGTGTGTGTGTGTGTGTGTGTGTGTGTGTGTGTGTGTGTGTGTGTGTGTGTGTGTGTGTGTGTGTGTGTGTGTGTGTGTGTGTGTGTTTGTTAGCGGCTCCACCCTCTCGTTCTGCTAGGCAACAGCATTTGGTTGCATTTTTCAAACAGGAAGTGGGAGTGGAGTGACTTGCTGGTAGGGGGTGACTTGCTCTTTAAGTACCTCTATCTGCTCCTGACTCAAAGAAAAGCCCAAGTCTAAATAGTTCGAAGTGGAAAGCCGTTTCAAACTAGCCTTTTTAGTTGCAGCAACATCCGCCCACCAAATAATGTGCTGTGATTGGCCAGACACAAAACTGCCCAGACCAGTGGTAGACCTGCTAAGGCTACAATGGAGTGTAGCTACATTGACCTGTAGAGCAAACTCCTTCTGCTCCAGAGTTACCTTCATTTTGACCAAATCTGTAAAATCTTGCCTGAATGGTAAAGCCCAGTTCACGCTGTGCACTTTCTGAACATCATAAAGAACAGCTTTATGTCACGCTGTGTGAGCGCTGGAGAGGTGCAACACTATACGGCCCAAAATTTCAGTTAGTCAAACTGCACAGCATCTCACTCTAGACCACATATGTCAGACTCAAGGCCCACGGGCCAGATGCGGCCCGCGGAGCATTTTTATGTGGGCCGCGAGATAAATATAAAAAATATATTAAAACTGGCCCGCTGGCCGATTTTACAGCAAAGACTTCAACTCCCATGATGCTTTGCGGCGTCAGCGCGGAGCCAACGCGCCCCCTCCTTTGTGTTTTTTCCAGCGCCTGCTGCCGGTGTCTGCAGCTCCGCTGTCTCGGACAAACTACACTCCTCTCACTCAGCGCCGAGTTCACTCAGCTGTTTTCTGACTTTGAAGCCCAGAAACGGAGATTCTAGCCGCTCAGTAATGTGTTCACGACTGAAAGAGAAAGTTTTCCAACTAACGCCCAGACAGAGCTGATATAACTCCAGCGAGCAGCGACACGCTCAAACCAGCACGACTCTGTGGCTGCTGTGGTTGTGTTTCCTCCCCGACACACAACAACGCGGTCAAGCTGCTCAGACATGTTCATCAGCACAAACCTATGTGAGCACCTGTTGTCATCTAATGTTGTCATTATTATGATGAAGATAAACAAAACAACAGGACTCTCCTCCTCAGCTCAGGTCAACCCCATGATGCAGGTATCTGGCTGGAACAGGTGAGCATCACAGTAAACCAGTGGAGCAAACTGAGCTTTAAATATGTTGGTTTTATGCTCTTTTTCTGCTCCAAAACATGAAAGTTAACAGGTGAGATGTTGCATTTTCATTTAAGATAAAATGATATTTTTATTTTGTTGTTGGCCCGTGAGAAAAGATTTAAAAGATTTAAAAGATTTTAAAAATGCTGATTATACCACAAGTAATGAATACCACTGATGCCTTTTATTTAAAAATGACTTGCGCGTGTGTCATTTGGTTATTCCACATTCAGTGTTAATGCAGAAATAAGTTTGTTTCCAAATTAAAAGGTTCAAAATTGCATATTTGTTGATAAAGAAAATGTGCAAATTTGCCGTCACTTTTTCAAAAATAT
>SSNQ01000375.1:1664732-1682009 GCA_006942095.1 Nothobranchius kuhntae | reverse complement strand
TAAGTTTGGCCCTCGACTCCGTCCCAGAGTTTCATTTCGGCCCCGTGTGAGTTTGAGTTTGACACCCCTGCTGTAGAAGGATGCTCCATCGTCAAGAACATGTGGTGCTGAAACGCCGAAAGACACTTGAGATGGGAAAGATGAAAGGATAGAAGGCACCAGTGATAACACTTCTATTATTAGACCGTGACTCAAACTCCAAAAAGATGTGCTTCACATGTTCTCATAGCCTCCATCTTTGCTACTTGCTTTGTACCTGCGGAGTTAGCCACGTCCCTTCCTGGCACAATGTTTGTTGGTTTATTGCAGACTGGAGTGGTAAGTTTTCTCACACTGCTTGAAGACGTTTGGAGGCTTGATTTAGTCGCGAGAGTGCTGTTGGTCACACTGGACCCACAGCACATTATGCTAGCACGCACTATTGCCACAACTATATGCACAACAAGGTTTTGTCCGTTGTGTAATTATTGCTTTCTGAGAAGTTTTTTTGGTTATTCTTGAAATATTTCAAGTGTCAAAGTTTGGAGCAAAAATCATGAGAATTCAATTGGAGTTTGCTGTGGGGGCGATCACAGCAGCTAACTCTCTAAATGTCGGCCGAATTTCTGTAAAATTCCTGTTTTGCTGACAATGCAAACAAAGTTACCGTCCGTTATTTGCCTCCCGCTGGTGAGAGATGATAAAAACTGCAATTTATTTAATTGTCAAAACACTGAGAAGAGAAGAAAAATCAATAACTATCTCAGCGAGCTCGGAGCATCACCATGGACTGGCTGGGAACTGGAATAAAACACAGCTTGTTTGAATTTGTTGTTATCGTCCAAAACAGTTCCCAACAGGATTTTTCCTCTCTGGAATAAAACTGGCTGTAAATTAAGATGTTTTTTCTTTCAGTTTGGAGAAGTCAGAACATAAACTCAGTTGGCTTTAGCTCCTGGATAATAAGTCACTTCTCTACAGCGACGTCAGCTCAAGCACTCCTGAGAAGTTTCTGTTAATCACAGTGGATTCGTCACCCAGCGGAACAAACTCAAAGGCCGACTGGATCCGCACGTCCCTCCTTCATTACTAATCCTATAAAAGGAAGCTGAACGCGTGAGTCGATGAATAGAGATAAAAAAAATAACTTCCTGTTTCTTGAGGTGGTCACAGCCTACGTGACTTCAAAATGCTTCAGTTTAGCAGCGCTGGAAGTGAGGCAGCAGCAACATTTTGTCTATGTGCCAATAAAAATGCTTTTAGGAGTGATTCCTGCCTCCCACGTTCTCCTTTTTACTTGTCATCTTTCGCGTCTCTGCCTCCGTCTGAACCGGCACTCACAAACCTAATGCGTTCCTCTCAGAGCAGCTCCTCCAAGGACTCGCACCAAAGGGATATTTTGACAATGAGCTCAATAGTCTCTTTATTCTTCACTTGTCATTGTGGCAGCTGAGATTTTCCTTCAAACTCCATAAAAAAACTACTTTAAGTGTTAGAACAAAGGCAAGTGCAAAGCCACATGATGCCAGTCTCTTTGTTTGGGTCTTGATCAAAAACAGAGACGCTGCAAATAAAAAACAAATGTGACTAAATGTTATAAAAACAGCTACCTCTGACGTTATGGAAGTGGTTAATTGTGGCGCTTTTGGAGCAAAACATTTTCAGTAAACGGAGGCCACTTAATCACGCTGTTGGATTAACTGGAACGGCTCCTTAAAACCACATTTCTGCTGTTTAATGAGATTATGAGGAGGATTTCTTATAATTAGTTCATTTACCAAAGATGGATAACAAAAGGATTTCAGAATCAAAGCTTTTTTCACCAAGGCCATGCCGATTTTTGACAGCTCTCCCCTTTCCAACAATTTTAAGGTCACACCTGTTTACCGTAATGCCTCTAAAAAGATTCCTGCCACGTGTGAAGTTTTAGGATTGATCTGGTCTGCTCGGAATAACAGTGGATTCGATGACAAAAGGGATGCTGCAGCCCCCAGGAACACCTCATTAGACTGAGGTTTTCCGCACTTGAACGGACATAAAACTGATCCGATACTTCCGTCTCACTACTGATTCCAGATTTGCGCTCATATATGGAAGCCCTCAAACTACACTTCCAGAAACGTGTCATTTTTCACAGCCTATTTTATTTTAGCCTGGCAAGCCGTCCTATACAGACGCGGACGTTGGGCTGTTCTAAAGTAGCTTTCTATGAGCCCTGACCTCAATCCTGTTGAGCATCTTTGGAAGGAGCTGAAACGTGTCGCCTGGAAAAGACACCCTTCAGACCTGAGACAACTGGAGCAGTTTGCTCACGACAAGTGGGCCAAAATACCTGCTGAGAGGTGCAGAAGTTGTCATTGACAGTTACGGGAATTGTTTGATACCTTCAAACGGCCGTGCAACTAAATAATAAGTTAGGAGTCCCATCATTTTTAGTGATTATTTAGTTTAGATTAGTTTATCGGTTTACCATGCGTCTCTGAGATTCATCACAAACTGTAGAGCCATAACACTTCACTGTGAATTATACTCACGAGTGAAATGGCCGTCATTGGCAGTAAGAAGACAAAATCATTGGTATGTTTTTATTTACAAGGCTGTGTTTGGATTGTTACCTCCTTATATTTGCACTTTAATCACACAATAAAATGTTGATTCCCGTTCTTTAAGGTCCGACGATCAGTTGCTACTTTCTGGTCCTTTTGCTCGCACACAGTTAGGAAAGAGAGCCTTCGCCTGCTCTGCTCCTTCTGCTTGGCACCAGCTGCAGAAAACCTGGAAAATGACTGAGCAGGTTTCACTAAATGCCTTCAAAACCAAACTGAAAGCTTCAGAGACTTCATTAGTAACTTGTAACTGGGTCATTATGTTGTAACTGTTAGTATTTTTGCTGCTTCTTGGCCAGGACACCCTTGCAAAAGAGGTTCTTGACCTCAATGGGTCTCTATCCTGGTTAAATAAAGGTTAAATAAAAAAAATAAAAACTTTTTTTTGGATGTTTCCATTGAAGCATGGTTGAAGAGGAATGTTTGACTTTCATTGGTTAAATTTCATATGATTTTTATTTATTATCACTTTTGTCAGATTCGGGTTATTTCTGTGACCATTGTGAGTTTTACTTATTTTGACCAAAGGGTATGAACTATTATGTCCATGTCTGTATAAAACATGTAGTCTGGCCATGGCCCGTGAACAGAGCGCACCGCTTTAAAGAAAAGCACAACGCTAAATGATACCAAAGCGCAACTTCTTTTTAATCTGGCTGTAAAAACGCAGCAACCCTGCAGAGGTGGGCCTCAAATGGCTAACCATAACTACGTTTACATTCAGCCAACATCCGGGTTATGATCGGGTTAAGGTCGGCATTCGGGTTTCTGAGTTGACCAGAATAACCCGTTTACAAGCATAAATAGAAAGAGTTACCCCTAACTTGCATAACTCGATGTAAATGCGGACGTTGGGGTAGCGTCAGGACGTGTGGACTACGTCCAGACGCAATATGCGTCATTTCCGGTTCTTCTCGTTCCGGTATCCGTGAAAACAACAACATGTTTCCCAGTTCGGAAGAGATAGCGACCGCGTTTGTTTGCGCTTTAGTTTCCTCGTCACTCCAAAAGTGTGCTGCTGTGCCGCGACTCGCCATGTTGCTCCCAACTTGTTGTTTACTTCCGGTGTTCTGGCGCATACAAGACGTCTCGCTACTCAAAAGACCAAGATTCCTTGCGAACAGAGCATGCGCAGAACACACGCTTTGATGGGGATATCCCGGTATGCGTTTATACGACCAAACATCCGGGTTAGAAAAGGGTTACCCCAGGTGTAGTAACCGGGTTTTTAAAAACCCGGTTATGAGCATATCCGTGTTTTTGGCGGTGTTTACATGGACCTGCGGAACCGGGTTATTGTGAATATTCGGGTTTTAAAAGGGTTACTGGCTGCATGTAAACGCACTGCATGTGGATGCTAGCAGGGTTTGTCATGGTGGCCCCGTGTGAATTTGCCCACGTAGAGCTTAACAAACCCATGTGTGAGTCAAAACATCTGGGTCCCTCTGAAACCCATGTAGGACCTGTTAAAATGTATGTGGGCAAACCTCTGTGGGACCATCAGGGAAAGCATGGACAAACCCTGCTGGCACCCACAAGGTTTGCCCACATCCGTATGAGGGCTGCCTACGCATTCTGGCAGGAAGACACCAGAGAAAACCTTGATTTGCACCTAGCTGTTCTGACTGGTGAATCCAAACGGTCCCAGATGTGAGTATCTGAATGGCTGTTCATCTCCACATGACCCTGCGACAAACTGGTGACCTATCCGGCTGTAACCCTGCCTCCTACCCAATGACTTGTGGGGAACGGCTCCAGCTGCCCGTGAGCCTGAAACAGGACCACACAGGTGAAGAACGACGTAGCCCAGATCAGAGTGAGAACAGGGGCATGATGGAGTCAGCCTGGTCCTGCTTACCACCGGACGCTGTGTAAATAGTTCCCAAAGGCTCAGGTTCAACCAGATGTGTTGACATTCTGATTTGATAAAGGAGCAGAAGTGTGTGCATGAACAACAGAGGCTGAGCGGGTATTTTTTGTGTTAAATAATTACCTCCAAATGTTTGATTTGACTTTATTTCATATTTGTTCAGACTTTAGCTGTAAAACGTGCATTGCAGGCTTATCTCTTCTGCTTCCCAAACTGAGCTCGCTGGCTGAAGCAAATCAATAGGAAGGGCTTCACTGAGATTAATGAGGCCCCCTGACTTTGCATTCTGGAACTGGGTAAACGTAATGGAGAGCAGCCACCTCCATCATTGTATATGCAGGTCTTTAGGCAGATACTTGCAGCAGTGGACACACGGGAGTCTGACAATAATTACATCCTACATCCAAATGCACGAAGAAAAGCCATTCATAACGAGGCAGATGACCTCCAGCTGTGGAAGGAATACAGACATCTTAAATAATCATCAATCAAGTCTAAACATCTTAGGATTCATACCAATCCCCGTCACATTAACTCTCTGGAAGAGAGCTGCACTCATGCACACTTAAAGTTTAAAGCCCCTGAGAGGCCGGAACTGCTGCGTAGACTCAACTTTAGGGACGACTCCTTAACTGAGAGATGCAACCCGGAGAGATAATAAAATCCATCTATCCTCATTGCAGACGCATTAGCGAATCCGTTGCCCTCAGCATCAGGATGATTTCATGCATCCGAACGCCGCCTCACAGATCCAAGCTCTCCGTATCACAAATGAGGGAGGAAAAGTTCAAAAAGTCCTCCCTTCAATATGTTCGCTACAGAAAAGTAAATAATCGTAACACCATTAAGGTTTAAACCCAGATCATCAGATAAGTGAAATATTAATGCATTTTTTATGGTTTTGTAAAATATGAGTCAGACTGATGAATTTTTTACAGCATTTCTTCCTCGACTTGTGTTGATCATGTGACATCCACACAACCCAGTAAAGTGCTGTAACCCTCCACGCTGCTTCTGGTGGAAAACAAAATAAAACAGCTTCAATAAAAAAACAGACTGAAGCTGCTGAACACTTAATCACATTCCAAGCGTTCAACTATCAAATATTAATTACAATAATTATGTTCATTATAAAGCAATAAACTCATAAGAGGTCAATAATACATTTAAGTTAGAAGTTTTTTCAGCTCTTTTGTTTATTTATTAAAATTTATTTTCTGTACTAAAAAATAAAGAACAAAAAACAAACAATTGGCTCTTTGTGAAGCGATTCAGTTCCAAAATTTAATTAAAGTTCATGGAAATAATTGAATTATTTTCCTAATTTTCTCCTGGAGCGACAGTGGCACAGGAGTTAATTCAATTCAATTCAAGTTTATTTATACAGCGCCAAATCACGGCAAGTCGTCTCAAGGCACTTCACATAATAAACATTCCAATCCAGGTCAGTTCATTAAGCCAATCAGAAAAAATGTTTCCTATATAAGGAACCCAGCAAATTGCATCAAGCAGCAATCCTCATACTAAGCAAGTAAGTTAAGTGCTCACCCCGTAATCGTAAGGTTGCAGGTTCGAGCCCTGCTCAGCCTGTCACTGTAGTCGTGTCTTTGGGCAAGACACCTAACCCCCCTCACCTGCTGGTGGTGGTCAGAGGGACCGGTGGGGCCTGTGTATGGCGGACTCACCTCTGTCAGTGCGCCCCAGGGCAGCTGAGGCTACGATGTAGCTCATCACCACCAGGGTAAGTGTGTGTGTGTGTGTGTGTGTGTGTGTGTGTGTGTGTGTGTGTGTGTGTGTGTGTGTGTGTGTGTGTGTGTGTGTGTGTGTGTGTGTGTGTGTGTGTGTGTGGATGAATGGCATTGTGTTATAAAGCACCTTGGGGTTACAGGGTTGTAGTAGGTGCTATATCAAATACAAATGGCCTGTACTTGATATAGCGCCTTCTAGAGTCCTGGACCACCCACCCCACACCCCCACCTCCCCACACACACACACACACACACACTTTACAACACAATCAGTCATTCACCCATTCACACACACATTCACACACTGGTAGGGATGAGCTACGATGTAGCCACAGCTGCCCTGGGGAGCGCTGACAGAGGTGAGGCTGCCGAGCACTGGCGCCACCAGTCCCTCCGACCACCACCAGCAGGCAAGGTGGGTTAAGTGTCTTGCCCAAGGACACAACGACAGCGACACACTGAGCGGGGCTCGAACCTGCAACCTTCCGATTACGGGGCGAGCACTGCCACCATCGCCCATTTACAGGCCATACAGGCCATTTACCCTTTTTGTTAAATAATTTAGCTGGTGAAGGTTCTAGGTCATGGTTCCACATCATGGTATTCCGAAAGGGTTTCTTTATCAATTCTAACTGGAATATGGGAGAGTTGAGTTTCTAAACTGCAGCTGTTGTTGCTTAATGAGCTGAAAGTACCTATGAATACCCCTCTCCCCTAACCCTGGGAAGTTGTTGATGTCGTTAGGCCCTATTGTGTTAGCATGGTGGTTTTGTTTCAATGCAGGAGGGGGTGGCCTGGATTGAAAGTGTTTTGGAATTAGGTTTAAAGCGGCATTGTGCAGAAATGGTGAACCCTGAGGCCTCCTCCTCTGTTTTTTCTGTTAGACATAGATAGCTTCCTGTACTCCGCTCTCATACCATCTATGTTTTCTCTCCAGAATGTGTACTTTCTCATCTTCAAAAATGTTTTTTATCACTTAGAGTAATCTTTGGAGGTGCAGAGCAAACATCCTGCGCGTATTCGGAAGCACAGAAAGTCATCACACCTGATTTATTTTTATTATTCTGTTTGTTGCAGAAACGTGATTTCTCTCATCATGTAAGTGCTCCGTTTTCCTTGATAGGACAAGGTAGGAAGGAGTATTCTAGAGAGAAGCAGCTCAGGAGGTAGAGCGGGTTGTCCGGTAATCGGAAGGTGGATGGTTCGATCCCGGCTCCACCAGGGAATGCTGCTGTGGCTACAATGTAGCTCATCAACGCCAGCATGTGAATGGGTGGATGACTGTGTTGTGAAGTGCCGTGGGGGGTTATAGAACCCTAAGAAGGCTGCTCTTCATAAACAAACCGTTTAGAAGTAAACTTGTTGGTGTTTACTCTAGACAACATGGCTGTGCTTCGATTCTTCAGCTTGTGTTCCGTCTCTGCCAAGCACTGGTGACATTTTCTATCTGGTCATGAAAACAGTTTTCTATCTAAATTATAAATGAAAAATGAGGGTGATGTCATCAGGCAGCGCTGCAGACTCTAACAGAATCATGTGAGTAAAACTCCACAAGTTGTTTTTAGGCTTTTGTTTTATATTCAGAACATAAGAAAATGCATCTGCTCAGTCTGGATGTCTTCCTGATCTTCTCCTCCTCACCTTCTCGTCTCGTTCTGACAGCAAATGGATTCAGAGCAACAGTTAACATCAATCTGTCACACGGCTCAAATAGATGACTCTTAATAGACTCCACAGCCAAGCGAGATGCTGCAGCAGACTGGGAAATGAGATGCTTAGGTAGGGCCAACACACACACATAACATTGAATCAAGTGATTTGGAAAAGGGTGGCTTGCCAACTCCGGGTCGGGGGAGAGGTCCTACCTCAAGTGGAGGAGTTTAAGTACCTCGGGGTCTTGTTCACGAGTGAGGGTAGGAGGGATCGGGAGATCGACAGGCTGATTGGTTCGGCGTCTGCAGTGATGCGGACGCTGAGCCGATCTGTCGTGGTGAAGAGGGAGCTGAGCCAGAAAGCCAGGCTCTCGATTTACCGGTCGATCTACGTCCCAATCCTCACCTATGGTCATGAGCTTTGGGTAATGACCGAAAGAACGAGATCGCGGATACAAGCGGCTGAAATGAGTTTCCTCCGTAGGGTGGCCGGGCTCAGCCTTAGAGATAGGGTGAGGAGCTCTGACATTCGGGAGGGACTCGGAGTAGAACCGCTGCTCCTCCGGATCGAAAGGAGTCAGTTGAGGTGGTTTGGGCATCTGGTCAGGATGCCTCCTGGACGCCTCCCTGGGGAGGTGTTTCGGCATGTCCTGCCGGCAGGAGGCCCCCGGGTCGACCCAGGACACGTTGGAGAGGTTACATCTCCAATCTGGTCCGGGAACGCCTTGGGGTCCTGCCGGAGGAGCTGGTGGAGGTGGCCGGGGAGAGGACGGTCTGGAGCTCCCTAGTTGGGATGCTGCTCCCGCGACCCGGACCCGGATAAGCGGAGGAAGACGATGACGACGATTTGGAACAGAGGAACCGCCATGGCTCGGTTCACATTACAGGACTTTTTTTTTTTTTGTTGTAGGACAATTTTCAAAACATGAGACGTCAAACAAGGTGATAAAACATAAAAGATACCAGTTTAGGTCCTACAGTGTGTGGTATGCAACCACACGGCAAAGACTACTCACAAAGTAGTTTTCGCTCACAAACACAGTCAGACTGGAAATCTCACAAGCTCAAATGTAACTTTAGAGTAAACAAACGTGGAGGAGGAGCCTGCTTCCATCACATCCGATGCCACAATCAACAAGCAGCACGTTTGTTTGTCCGCAAACTCGGACAAAGACTATCCAACGTGTGTGAAAGTCCTGATTTGGGATCAGTGGTACCGACGTTTGTCCGAGCAGACCAGAGTGCTTGTAGCACCTCACGCATGGCAGGGATATTTGCTAAGATTACATTTAACTAAACTGCAAAAATTAGAGCATCTTTAAGATGGTCAAAAAGGAGAATCAGGTCAAAAGTCTTCATGCTCCATCTTTTACTGTTTTGCATTTATAAACAGGATTCACCTGAATAAAGACCACTGACAGCGAGGGGGGGGGATCCAGCTGGTTTTAATGGGGATCCCATTCATTCTCGTCTTTGTAAAGCTGATTTATGATCTATTCTTTGTGTGGCTTGTCCATGTTGCATCACATGATCAGAATGCAACCCAAGACAAGTTAACCTCCTTTAACATTCGTTCGTGTCGCTGCCTGTTTTACCGCTACTTGCTTGCAGAAAACGTTTGACTAAACCTTCTGATCCCCGCCCCTGAGTTTTCACACAGTTTCACTCTAATGAAAACAATTATGAACACAACACCGCGCTAAGCCAGGAGATGGGCACAAGGTCCTAATCTCATGTAATCAGGAAACTTCCTGGCAAGATGTTTAGCGTTGCAGCTCCCTCAGTGCTACAACAACAAGTTCACATCCACTGTGGCACGGAGCTGGAGGAGGTGGCGAGGAAGAAAAACGCTGAGCTTAGAAGTGAGACATTCTTTTTGGCTTTGTTTGGAACAGTGATGCGGCTCGATGAGGTGAAACCGAGAATCACTGCTGCTCCTCCTAAAGGTTTATACTTTCCTCGTTCTTTATCCCTCTCCACCCATCCTTTTGTCTTGATTATACAAAGAGGCAAAAAAAATAAGACAAAGGGACAAAAGAACAAGTCTACACCTACCTGTAAAAGTAAGCTGCTTATGGATGAGTTTGATATGTTAGTCATATTGTCCGTGGAAAATTGTGGAAATTAGATTTCCAATGCAGTTTAATGGCGTGCATGTGGCGGTGTGTGCATTTGTTATGGAGATTAGAAGCCGCAGGTGTCTACATGCAAGAAAACGTAATTGGGGTAGACTACTCCTGCTCGCCGAACTTTCCAGGCTTCTTTTGTCTGCAGCTCTTAGCAGAAGAGAAAAGCAGAGGAGGGAGGAAGAGTGAAAGGGTTTCAGAAAGAATAATGAAACAGAAAGCAGTGTGTGGTGTTGGTAAGGAAATCTAAAATCCTACAGGTGTTAGCACTTCAACACATCCATTCCTTTTACCAAGGATTGCTTTGGCGTTGTGTTTTGATTACCCCGTGTTCACTACAGTAGCAATAAAATCAATCCATGCTGGTCGAACTGACTTGTGTACACGTTTTTTAATGTTTTAAAATGTAAATTTAATAAAGCGCAGTTTATTCTGCTAAAACACGCCACACACACCTTCCAGGAGTTGATGTTACATCCAATAATTAATTATCAAGAATGCATATAAACAGCAGCTCTGATATGCAGCTGAGCAGCCTTGTTTCCTTCATCCAGGGCTGCTTGAAGCTTCTGTGGCTGTAAAATCTTTGAGGGGTTTATCAGAATTACTGAACATTAATCTGTCGGAGTGTCAGTGGATCAGTTATAAGGTCACTGATCCAAAATGCAAACATGTACAGAATAAATATTTATCAAATGCACTTTTATGTTGAAAAATTGCTTTATTTTGAAGTTGGTATTTGTTATAAAAACATATTTTGAACTGACTGATTTGATTGCCTGAGCTCAGAAATGTAAATGTCATTCCGAGCCTGGAGATGTAAATATTCCAGAGTGTCCCAGACCAAGCTGGAGGGCTCCTGCCGGGAACACACCCCCTCCTAGAAGCGTCCAGGAGGCAGCCAAGCACTGAGTGATTCCTCTGTAAAGGGTGCTATATAAATAATCAGTAAATCATAAATAATGAAACAACTAATTGATCCCTTGCGGGATAATCGCTGTCATTTCAGAAATACTTGAGTGGATCTTCAAGGCCACACAGGTCATTACGTGTAGCCTTACCATGTTTACAGCAGTAATTAGATCAGCTGTGTGTGTGTGTGTGTGTGTGTGTGTGTAACCATAGAGGCAGGTGTGAATGCATTAAAAGGAAAACCTCAAGACTAAAATTTCTCACTCATCCAGAACAATTAAAAAGTCGTTGATGCTGCAAGCGTGAGTAATATTCTGTACCTGTAATAGAGTAATAGAGTAATGGAGTAATATTGTGCACATCTGCTTGTGTGCAGCAGCAGCAGCAGGCGGCTCCTGCAGCCCATCTCAATCAGCCTCTCCACAGCCAGAGATACAAGTCAATTATGGTCTGTTCCGCTTCGCTCATCCCAACTGTGAGGCCATGCCGAGAAGACATGTTTGAGCTGCTCAGTTTAAAAGGTGAACGAACATTAAAGCAAACCAACGCTTATGTCGTGTGAGGGTGAAATGCTGTTTATCTACCAGAGTTAGAGAGCAACACTGCTGAACCCTCGCCTGGGAAAAAGAATGATCTAAATCACTAAACTATTCCGATAAACCTGAAGAGAAACTCCCTTTCAAGGAATTTTTATTGGTAGAAGTAAAGAAGAACAGGGAAAGACTCCAGTCATGTTGGAGTTCACATTTTTCCTTCATTTTATTTTATTCAAGACTTTCAGTGTGTTTTTTTACTTAAAGTGCTACTTAATAAATAATCCTGTGACATTTTATTTTGAAAAGAACACTCATGAAACAATCCCAATTGTTTTATTTTTAGTCAACCCTAAATATTCATTTACATGTTTATTTTGAAACTAAATGTTTATGTAGTTTAGGAGACTCGCATTGCAAACACGCTCTTTTCGCAAAGTCCCACTTTGATCCACTTTAGATGTTATAAATTAGCTTTATGATCATTTGAAATTTAATGTTTTACATTCAACAGTTTGTTGGAGAACCTTCAGACTCAGGGCGATGGATGCAGACTGAGCGGGATCTGTGTGTAAAAGATTATCTAAATGTTTGAAAGACTTCTTAAGTTTCTCAGAGAACTGCGTAACTGGAATTATGCTGGATTTTTAAAACATAACAGAGATTTCATATTTTCTTCTGTTCATCCATCCATCCATCCATCCATCCATCCATCCATCCATCCATCCATCCATCCGCTTATCCAAAGTCGGGTCGCGGAGGCAGCAGCCTAAGTCGAGAGGCCCAGACTTCCCTCTCCCTAGCAACTTGGGCCAGCTCCTCTGGGAATAGCCCAAGGCGTTCCCTGGCCAGGTGAGAGACATAATCCTTCCAACGTGTCCTGGGTAGAGATAGGTACCTTTGACATTTGAATCGATTCGGTACTAATTCCTGGTACCTAGGAATCGATACTGGTACTTAACGGTACCAATTTTAAATACTTTTGAGTGTTTCATATTTTTATTCAGTTTTATAATAAAATTTTTTTTTCTCAATATATAACCATATTTGATAAATATCACGATAAATAACATACAACTGTTTGTATTTTAACATCGTCCTTGTAGTTTTATAAGCTGATAATTAAACTGAAGCAAACATCTTTACTGTGAACTAAATTTACTGTGTATCTTCATTCCTTTTGCCGTCCTTTTTCATTTGATTTTTGCTACTGGGAAGTTAGAATTTCCGAGGAGAAAGCGAACGCACCATTAGCTTATAACGATGGTGACAATGGAAGCTAATTTATCAAGCTAACGTTATCTTAAACAGTGTATTTAGCTGCTGGAGCAGATTAAAACGATGATGCCTCACACTTAGATCGTTGTCGCTGGTTTCATCATCACCCAATCACCCGTCGCATTTAGGAAAGTGAAGCCAAACTTTAGAGCGTGTTCATGTTCTTCTAGCCGGAGATTCGGAGTTCCGAGGAGAAAGCGAACGCACCATTAGCGAAACGGAAGCTAACATATCAAGCTAATGTTATCTTAAACATTTTATTTACCTACCGGAGCAGATTAAGATGAGGATGTCTCACTTAGATCGTTGTCGCTGGTTTCATCATCACCCAGTTACCCATCACATTTAGTGAAGTGGACCCAAGCTTTAGCGTGCGTTCTTTCTACCATGCTGCTCTGTTTACAACTCGCTCGCAGCGACCGGCGACATAACGCTCTTGCGCATGCGCAGCTGTCTAGGCAAGTTCTCGTTATGAAGGACGAGTACCGAAACGAGGCACCGTTTCAAATGACGTGAATCGGTGCTCAGTCGGTACTATGGAATTCGGTCGGTACCTTAAAAAGTACCAAATTCGGTACCCATCGCTAGTCCTGGGTCTCCCTTTCGGCCTCCTCTAGGTTGGACGTGCCCGGAAAACCTCACCAGGGAGGCGTCCACGAGGCATCCTGATAAGATGCCTGAGCCAACTCACCTTCTGTTCAAATAAAGAAAATTAACAGCTAAGGTTGTATGTTGATTAGTTTTGTAAACATGTTTACCTGAATTAAGAGGTATTAATAAAAATCACTAATTACACACTTTGCAACTTAACAGCAAAAATCTTTTTTGCACAACAGCTGCTCAACATTAGCAGTGTCCCGAATACCATCTCTTGACTTTGCCTCCAGTTTGCTGCTCAGGGAGACACTGACTGTACAAAAAGTAGCGTAGCATTTTATAGCTCCTGAGATCTTGACATCATGCTTTGAAGTCAAACCCGTATGTAAAGTCTTGGACTCAGAGGATGAGGTCTGGAGTCAGTGGTGACCAATCCATGTGTGAAAATGATGTTTCATGCTCCTTGAAGCGCTCGGTCACAATGAAAATCCAATAAAGCCTGACATGGCGGTCCTGTGGGAGACGGTTCCTGCAACTATTTTACATGCTAAACTGAACAAAAAGTGGGCATGAAGTTTGATAAAGTCCTGATACTTTGCTTCTTTATTTGTTGTAATGTTAGTCTTGATTTTCAACTTGATTCAACAATAGGGGGCGCTATAAATAGGAAGAAATTATACTGCTGAATGGATCTGCACAAAACTTAGTTGTTGTCATCATTATAGAGTCTTAAGACTACTTTATAAATAAGGTAATGATTTATTAAAGTGGGCGTGGTTTATGATCATTTAAAATTTCAAATTTGAAACATTTCCTAAAAATCATTATTTGCATGTAAGAGGCTAAGATTTTCAGGTTGTGTTAACTGGGTAGCCTTGAGCTTATGTCACGAAAATCACAGCTTCAGGAAGAGGTTTGCGCTTTATGTTTACGAAAATACATTTTTAGGCTAGCAGTTGTAGCACAAATTCTGTTAAGACAATATTCTTGAAATTTGGCACAAAGTTCACTCGTACATGGTTTATGAAACACTTAAAATGTCGTCTTGATTTGACCACCCCCTTATGTTTAATTATAGGACTTATTTTTGGTGACTGCCACTAATGCAAATATTATTTTATTGTAAGAAAAATTTATCATTTATATCCCTACAAAAATATAAGAAGAATTCTCACATCACAGAGGCAATCTGGGAATATTTTGAAATTTTTGTACAAAAGCATAGATTTTTAAAGAATTTTTAACTTTTTCCCCATTTTTCTGTACAGTTGGACAAAAACATAAATAATTTTTGTTAGAAAGTTTTTTAGGTATACAGTAAATATAAACCATTTATAACATTCCACATGTACCTATGGTGATCTGAGATTATTCTACTAATTTTAGAAAGTAGCACAAATTTTTTATGAATATTTTAATTTTGGCTGTGACCCTAATAATTATATTTACAATTTTTCCTTTAATAAAGCTTTGAATCTACTGATTTAAAAACAATAGCATATTATTCCACATATTGACATTGCCATGTGAGAATATTTTGATAATTTTATGATGATTTATGGATTTTTCAGTATATTTTTAAATGATTTGATCAGTGAGTCAAAATGTAACTCATAGTTTTTGTTGAAAATCTATTAAATCTAGAGACATTATCAAGTATTTATGTTATTTGTAATATTCTGTTGATGTATAGATTATTGTTTGATAATCTCAATCATTAAATCTTCACGTTCTTTAACTCATTCACTGCCATTGACGACAAAAGTCGTCATTTTAAATCCAAATTTTGAACATTGCTGGCAGCAAAGGGCTTTACTGACCAGGAACGTCTGGCAGTGAATGAGTTAATAAGGAAACAGTGGAATTCGATTGTAATCACGATTGAGAAGTCAGCCATGCCTCTGACGTATCCTGAGTGTTACTTTCATTGCGCCAGTTGAAGTGAGCTGACGGGACGCCGGTGGGAGAATGTGTTTTTGGGGCGTGAGGAATGGCGAAGGTGAGGGCGGGGTCTGGTGGGCGACTGGCGCTGGATGGCTTGGAACCCGTTCATAACTGCTTGCAGTTCTAGTTTCTATTTGTATTTTTGCACAAATCATCAGTGGTTTAAATATGTTTATCAATAATAATTGTTCTTAACAAAATTTTGCATAAAAGGTCAATTTTTCACAATAATTTGTACAAAAAAGTGCAAAATGTTCCAACTAGGAGGAAAAAGTGCATTATGTTTTATTTAGACTGGAATCAGTGGTATAAAAATGAGCGTAGCCTCTTTACAACCAAAGTAACATAACCATCTATGAACACATATTTAAAATATAATGATCGCTCTCATCTAACCTGAAGGCAAGAAGCAGGTTTGTGATGCTGTTCTTCAGTGTTGCTGTCAAAATAAAGTTTTTTTTATATGAATTTCACTTTAAAATTAGACACAGACTGAATGTTTTACTGTTCAGAGTTTCTGTTGCAGTTCATCACCCAGAGAAATCCCTGAGGATCTTTTATTTACTCTCCCGTTTTCTCTCCACTATGAAGATACGCAGCAGGAAGGATAAACGCTCATCCAACTGCTTGCTCGTGAGTCTCTAATAGAAAAGGTGCGCGGCTTCATGCGATGGAGGGTGGGGGCGTAAATAAGCACCGATCTGATTTTCATTGATTTCTGATCACAGCTGCACAACTTTATTCGTCTTATTCTCACGGACGCGTTACTCCAAAAACCCCAAACAGAATCAGATCATTCTCCGCTTGTATCGTTTTCTCTTTCAGTTTGGTTCATAAATGATCCGGTTGATTGTTGGCAGAAACATCAACGCTCCTGCTCTCTCTCTAGCTGCTGGAAACTGGTTTCCTCTCAGTGGGTGAGAAAACCTTAACTAAGCTAATTGAGCTGGATGAGACATTAAAGTGTTTCCTGTAGAGTTCCATCAAATCACCATAAGTGCTTCTTCTGTTATGGTTTCTTCCATGTTCTTGTGACCCATCAGGAAGTTAAATGGTTAGGATTCCTCCAGGATTCAGTCAAGCCTCCATCATCATCATCATCATCATCATCATCATCATTGTTACATGCCAGTCAGACAGGGTAAGTGTTTCTCCCTTTGTTTTTCCTCTTTCTCTCCCCTCTCCTTGTCCCTTTTTACACGGGGTGCAGAGACTACGTGTGGCGGCCCTGGATTGGCTGATTAACTTCACCTTGGACAAATTGTGGAGCAGAGCAGAGGATAAAAGGAGACTTCCCTGAAGAGCAGAGAGACTCTTCCTCCCACATGCTGCTGCTTGAGTAACCCACCTGTGTTCTGGAGCAGCTTTTGTGTGAAGGTTTGGTGGAGGGAGACTGGGGACAAGGTAAGCAGGGGGATCCCTGTACATCTCATCACGTAGTGGAAACTTGTTAAAAACACTAGGTAAGGAGGTGGGTGCCCCCCCCCTCCCAATTGTCATCTTCCTCCGCTTATCCGGGTCCAGGTCGCAGGAGCAGCATCCCAACTAGGGAGCTCCAGACCGTCCTCTCCCCGGCCACCTCCAACAGCTCCTCCGGCAGGACCCCAAGGCGTTCCCGCACCAGATTGGAGATGTAACCTCTCCAACGTGTCCTGGGTCGACCCGGGGGCCTCCTGCCGGCAGGACATGCCCGAAACACCTTCCCAGAGAGGCGTCCAGGAGGCATCCTGACCAGATACCCAAACCACCTCAACTGGCTCCTTTCGATCCGGAGGAGCAGCGGTTCTACTCCGAGTCCCTCCCGAATGTCCGAGCTCCTCACCCTATCTCTAAGGCTGAGCCTGGCCACCCTACGGAGGAAACTCATTTCGGCCGCTTGTATCCGCGATCTCGTTCTTTCGGTCATTACCCAAAGCTCATGACCATAGGTGAGGATTGGGACGTAGATTGACCGGTAAATCGAGAGCCTGGCTTTCTGGCTCAGCTCCCTCTTCACCACGACAGATCGGCTCAGCGTCCGCATCACTGCAGA
>SSNQ01000375.1:1634046-1652200 GCA_006942095.1 Nothobranchius kuhntae | reverse complement strand
ACCCACACCATCCCGCAGGACAACATCAATGGCCCCCCACCCTCGCTATGTGATGGAACCGATCAAAGGAGCCCAGAGAGATTCATCTGAAGTGGAAGCAGAGGCTATATCAAGTGCAATATGATCTAACAAAAGATTTCTATACTGGTTAATGCAGAGACTTTCTCTATTTTTCCAATTCAAGATGATAGTTTTCTTAGCGATGCATATGGCAGTCAGAACCACGTGAACCAAAGATGTTGCAATCGGGAAATATCAATAATATTTAGACATTTAGCAGTGATGCATAATTCAATCTGGAAAGGGGTGAGCTTCGCATGTTCCCCTCTCCCCCTAATGAGAGGCCAGTTGCAAAACACAATCAGTACTGACAAACCTTAACTCCTTCTTTCCACCGGAGCCGTCAGCAGCACGTTACTGCAGCAGCACGTCTTGCTCGCGTTAGCTGCTGCTTGGCCCTTCCCACGAGACACGAAGCAGCAGGGGAGCAGCCGTCACCGACAGAGCACGAAGTCACACGAGTGACTTCGTCAGTAAACACAACAACAAGCAGGAGAAAACTACAACATGGCTCCAAAAGATTTGTGTTTTATGTTCTGTCCGTTTTATAATCGCCAATACGGACCTGAACAAAGGAGACCGCTAGCTAGGTGATAACTTCTCACGGGGCCACACAGTTAGTAACTTTTATTTAAAGTAAAGCAACCGGAAGGCAGTACGTTTCTTTATTCTGAAAATCTCGGGAGCTTCGCTCCGTTTCCGCATACAATTTCCTGTCTTTCCTTCCCCAAAAATGTCGAACTTGACCCATTTCAGAGGCGTCGCGCGTAAAGGTTGGTTTATGCTTGACGCGTCTGCGAGGTCCGCGCAGCGAAATTGCGTCATTTTAGCAACCGCGCCCCTCCAACGCGCCTCCGCACGGCCCAAAATTTCCGCACCACGCACCTAGGAAATGTTCTAACCAAGCGGACGGTCGGACGCGGAAAAACATGGCGGATCGGCAAGAACTAGTATGGCAGAAGTTCATAAATACAGACATTTGTATGATTCAGCTCTCAGAGATCACCGTGATCAACATGTTGTTAATAATTCTTGGAGAGAAATAGCTCGCACTGTCGGAAGACGAGGACGCTGTTAAAAAATGCTGGAATGCCATGTTGTAAACTGTCATTTTTACTTCTACTATGGTGTAGTGTTGGATGCATGCTGTAGAGCTCCATGCTGCCCCCTACAGTTTGGGAGAATATTGGCTCACCGCAGAGACAAGCCGCATGATCCGCGAGCCGCATCACCAAGTGGAAAGTGAATGTGTCAAGCATAAACCAAGCTTAAGGGCCGCAACATGCTGCTCCTGAGAGGCGGCCGACTCGCGCTGCTGACGGCTCGGGTGGAAAGAAGGGGTTAGCCCACACCATAGAAAAATGTATCAAAACAGCACCCAGCAGAATTACACAGCCTAGTGCTTCTAAAGCCACTGTTTACAAACCAAAAAGTCTTCCTGTGTCGGGGTACTAAAAGGGAAAACTGAAAACAATCTGTCTCCGAACAGAGTACAGATGAGAAGTTACTCATTTTGAACAAGATTACTCAGGGAAGAGGCTACTCCTCCAAACTCTTTCTCTGGTGCTCAAAAACGTCTCCTAGGACACATAGAATGACGTAAACGAAAGAAGTGAGAAGTATAATCTCTTTTATTTACTAAAACTCAAGTGGAGGAGTTTAAGTATCTCGGGGTCTTGTTCATGAGTGAGGGTAGGAGGGATCGTGAGATCGACAGGCGGTTTGGTTCGGCGTCTGCAGTGATGCGGACGCTGAGCCGATCTGTCGTGGTGAAGAGGGAGCTGAGCCAGAAAGCCAGGCTCTCGATTTACCGGTCGATCTACGTCCCAATCCTCACCTATGGTCATGAGCTTTGGGTAATGACCGAAAGAACGAGATCGCGGATACAAGCGGCCGAAATGAGTTTCCTCCGTAGGGTGACCGGGCTCAGCCTTAGAGATAGGGTGAGGAGCTCGGACATTCGGGAGGGACTCGGAGTAGAACCGCTGCTCCTCCGGATCAAAAGGAGTCAGTTGAGGTGGTTTGGGCATCTGGTCAGGATGCCTCCTGGACGCCTCCCTGGGGAGGTATTTCGGGCATGTCCTGCCGGCAGGAGGCCCCCGGGTCGATCCAGGACACGTTGGAGAGGCTACGTCTCCAATCTGGTCCGGGAACGCCTTGGGGTCCTGTCGGAGGAGCTGGTGGAGGTGGCCGGAGAGAGGACGGTCTGGAGCTCCCTAGTTGGGATGCTGCCCCCACGACCCGGACCCGGATAAGCGGAGGAAGACGACGACGATTTACTGAAACACTTATTGAAGTAGAAGAGCTTAGTTCAGCTACGGAGACGAGCTCAGGGTTAAAGGTCGCTCCTCGACTGAGCGCCCACAAACTGCTTAAATCCGGGTGAAGGGGTGAGGAGAGCAATCAGTTCATTTGCTGCAGGCGGGGTTCCTGCTGCACGTCACAGAGACTCCTCCCATCGCGGAGCCGCTGCCACGTCCTTGTTGTGGAGATCTCCCGCCGTTGCCCCAGCAACCCTAGCGCTTCTTGCAGCAGGAGCACGTCAGTCCCCACACATTTCCTTTCTGCTCCTCCGTGGACCCGACGTTGTGTGAAGTCTCCGGTAACAAAAAAATCAAACAATTACTCCATCCACAGACGCAGTGCATAACAAGCAGCTAATAAAGCCGAATTCACTGGTTTTCTAGTCTGCTGTCGTCATGATGTAAACATAAATGCATGCTTGTGCGTGGTTTTCTGTGGCACTCCTGTTTCAGAGGATTGAAGTTAGTCTGACGAGAGCGGCGTGGAAGGATTACATATCTTAATCATTAATATTCATGATCTGATAATTTATCACCCCTGATTGGCTAACAGCAACATTACTCTTCTGCCGCCTCTGTTCATCTTTTTGGGTAAAAATGCAACGTTGGTGTTTTATAACACAAGCCTGAAGGAGTTACGCCATGTTGTGACCATGTTGATTCTAGCTCACTAGCCAAGACGAGCAGCTCTCTTCTTCTCTTCTCACTTAATCCAAAGTGGGCGGGACCATTAATGCTAATTTTCCCTGTGATGTAGAAGGGACTGGCTTATTCTGACCGGATCTATTGCCTTTCTGCAGCTAATGCAGCTGATGGGGTTTGGAGAAGATGTTCATCATAAGCTGGCATGCACGTGCAGCTCAGCACTCAGAAAGAACACGTTTTACAAGGTTTCTATGGGAACGAGACCTTCAAAGAAAAAAAAAGACAGAATCTTCTGATTTCCTTGAAGTTTTCCAACCATACAACTTCAAAAAGCATCTTTGTCATAATTTTTTAAAAGCTGGTCCATGAAGAGGTCATGATCGCAAAAAGATCAGAATAACTTAGTGTATGAAGGATGATGAACACATCGAACAGGTGTGACCAATCTGATGCTTCAGATTAAAACAGGAAGTGGAGGAGCCATAAAACAAATAAATATGTTCAGAAAAGAAAATCCAAAGTTTGAAATGAGGTTTTGATATGAAAACCTGAATAGACAAGTACTTTTA
Organism: Nothobranchius kuhntae; assembly: GCA_006942095.1. Classification (NCBI taxonomy): domain Eukaryota; kingdom Metazoa; phylum Chordata; class Actinopteri; order Cyprinodontiformes; family Nothobranchiidae; genus Nothobranchius; species Nothobranchius kuhntae. Next base: position 1,648,623 of record SSNQ01000375.1, on the reverse strand, counting down.
TTAATGTAGAACAAACTATTACACAAATATTAATGCACTTCTTTGCCGCTAAAGAGCGTTCTATTTAGTTCACTTCAAAGTAAACGCCCTGAGATTATTTTCTGATGTAGACAGACACTTCATCTATGATAGTAGAAGAAATTAAATTGTGTTTACCTGGGAAAGCATGTTAGCAGCTTCTGAAACGGCCCTGAGAGAGACGACTTAGTTAAATTCAATCTGTGTTTAGGTCTCAGCACCTCCTTATCTCAACCAGGCAGAAAACACATTCTGGATGGTGGACACATACACACACACACACACACCCCCACACACACACACACACACACACACACACGCACGTTTAATCTCCAAGGCAAACCTCTTCTAAACACGATTTGTTGACATTTCCATTGAATTCACAGGAAAAACATAATAAGGCTTCAGAACGTCTCAGAACCCCCCCAAAAAAACCAGTAGGAGGGAATTTTGGAGCCATTAGGAACTCTGTTTCTGTTCATAAGCTCAAAAATGTTTTCTGTAATTTTAGGTAACCAACTGAACAGCCTCTGTTCAGAGAAATGGAGTTTGTTTATTACTGACAAGCACTCCTGAGGTTTACTTTAAAAACGTTGACAGCTCCATCACTTTAACACAACGTGGTTAAAACATCGATTTTTTTCATCATTTGCATGGAGCTCTGTCGTGTTTACAAGGGATTGTGAGGGCTTTTACACTGTAAAATCTAAAGTGATTGCACTTGAGATTACCGGGACAAGGCAAATAGGTGTTGGAGATACTAATACAAAGTAAAGTGAATTTAATTACAAGTTGCATTAACTAAGACAAACATGGTACAAAATACTTAGAACTGTGTTTACTTAACTAGCTTTGTTATTAGTATGTACTACTACGCAGTAGCAAACTAAACCTTTTTTCTAAGTACATCGTACTAGTTTGTCTTAGTAATAGTAACTTACACTTAACCCCAAAACTCCACTTTCTCCGCTCCGCCCCTGCTTTCCGCTGCCGCTCGCTTCCGAACTCTGATTGACTACAACGGGACCGTTTTTGCTGCGGAGTTCGTGCCGGAGCGGAGATAGTGGAATTTTGGGGTAAGTGTCACGTTGAGATCGGGAGGGTTACCCCAAAATTCCACCATCTCTGCTCCGCTCCGCCCCCACGTTCCGCTGCCACTCGCTTCCGAACTGAAATTTCACTATACCCGCTCTATAACGGCTCCGCCCCGGTGTGGTGACCTGAGGTGCGCAAACAGGCACGCGCGGGATTTTCGAGATCTTGTGATACAGTCCGAGTAATAAACGTGGAAGTTAGATCCAAACACCCGTTGTGTGGGAGAAGCATCGAAATGAACTGTTTAATCTGCCCATCATTTGTGTTGAGAGATCAGAAGTGTTTGGATCAACAAAGTGTGACTACTTTGATAGTAGAAACTGTATTTATGGCTTATTTTTGTACATTTAAAGTTCAACCGCCATTGATAGTTGTTAAAAGTTGTTAAACCTGTGCATATGAAAAAAAAAAACGCTTTTTGTTTATTTATTTATTGTGAAATAACGGAAGCTGTGCTTGCTCCCTTTCCTGTTGGGCGGTTGTGATTTCTGTCCATTGACTGCGGAGGGGCTCCGGCGTCCGGCAAAAATAGAATCGATCCTATTTTTGCCGGATGGCGGAACGGCGGGCGGCGCACTGCGCCGCATGGCCGCAGTAGTGGCTCAGCTCTGATTGACTACAACGGGACCGATTTTGCTGCGGAGTTCATGCTGGAGCGGAGCGGAGATAGTGGAATTTTGGGGTTAGACCCAAGATGCAGAACTCAGGACGACACGAGGCAGGAGTGGTGATACAAGTAAAATCCTTTATTTAGGGTGACAAAAGCCAAACAAAAATCCAAAAAGGCCGGAAGCAAAAACCTAATAACCAGACGCTGCAAAGACAAAACCAAAAGCTCACTTTATGAGCAGAGAAGCTGAGACCAAGAGAGGAGACTAAACAACGCTGACAGACATCAATGAACCAACAAACACAGAGAGACACAGGCAGAGTATGTACACAAACGCTGGGTGATAGGAGACGAGGGGCAGGTGTGTGGGAATTGGGCACAGGTGAAAACAATGAACTAAGGAGAAGAAGAAATAAGCAGGGGGAAAAAAACAAATATAATCCTGAAAACCAAAGCTACTGAAATAACCAAACTAAACTAAAAACGTCATAGATAAAAGGACACAGGACGATCTAAAAATAAGAAAATAAATGATCTAAGTGGGGAAAGGAAACACACACTAAAGGAGGCAGGAGAACTGAAAGACTAAACCAAAAGGTGGGGAGAATGGAGAGCATGCGGGAAACCAGCAGGGAGCTGAGGACAAAAGGGGCACAGAACATGACACTTAGGCCTAGTCCACACGTAGCCGGGTTTTTTTTAAAAACGAATATCCACCCCTCCAAAAACTTGCATCCATACCACCTTGTTTTAAAAAAAACTCTGTCCACACGTACCCGGATAAATACGGTGTTATGGACATGCCAGACCTGTAGGCGGCAGCACTTCCCCCGTTCTTAACCTCGTCCTTCGTCTGTGGTCTTCCGCAAGGAGCAGTAATTCCGCTTGCAAAAACAAACAAGCAGAAAGCGCTTGGACAATTGATGAAGCGAGCACAGCTCTGAGGGCATCCATGCTGTCGGCTAGTGTAAACACAGGTCGCACACGTGATGTCAGCATTTTTTTGTCGCGGAAAGTGACGTTGCGGACCTTAAAACTCCGGTTTTGTCTGTCCACACGCAGACGCCCAAAACGGAGAAAACGCAGATCTTCACTTTGGCCGGAGTTTTTAAAAAGATCCGTTTTCGTGTGGATGACAGGCCAAAACGTCGAAAAATATCTACGTTTTGGCAGATCCCCGGCTACGTGTGGACAGGGCCTTAAGTATATTTGTCTTTGTATGCATTAGTAGCTCCAACACATAATTATTAGTGACATGTACTTAATTGTTTTAAGTGAACACTGAATTATGCCGTTTTTATTTTTTTACCTGTGTGAATGTGCATGCGGTCTGTCCTTTATTCTTGAGATGGGAATTTGATGTGAGTTTTCCAAAAAGAGGATGATATTGAACAGATGCCATTCAGGACTCCATCTGACACAGGTAAAAGTAAAAACTTTTACACAAAAACAAATCAAAAAGACCAAAATCATTTTTCTAAAAGCTTGTTAGAGTTTGTGTTAAAGCTGCACTCAGATGTTTAACATGTTAGCTGAAGTGAATGTGCAGCGTCCAGCCAGGCGTCGCCGAGCACAAACAGGAAGAGAAAATAAACTCAGACCGGGAGATTTAATAATATCCAGCTAAATAAACAGTTCATGGTCAGGTTTAAACATACACACACACACAAACGCTCATATCGCTCATGCAGAATGGCTACTAAAAGTCACAAGGACCAAACCGTGTGAACTCACATGGAATTCCACGGAATGCAGAATGGAGAAGAAATAATTTCACATTAACTTTTATTTTTATTGTCCTTGTCCTGTCATGGGAAAGTAATCCTCGATGGTCTCTGTAGGCTTCCTTCATCCATGTGAGAAAACATTTTTGTATTCGTGCTGCGGTCCTCGACTCGATGGTTTGTTACGGCATGAGAGCCGGAAAACCCAGAAAAAGAAGCAACTTTCGTGAACAACAGGAATCCGTTTTCTGCTTCTGTTAAGTCACTCACGAGCAAATTCTGTTAATTTCCTGTTCAGATTTGAGTTTTCTGCTCGTTCATGTTTTATTTTGGTTGCTCAGATATTTGAATGCTGATTATTTTTGTGTTTATATTAAAGTCGTGTTGCATAAACCAGCTGGTGCTGGCTGTTTCTGAGACATTAATGTCGGAATGTTCAGGAATATAAACTATATTTAACCTTTGTTTGGATTTTCTGACATTTAATGAGAACAGTTCTAAGTTTCTTTTATATGAGAGCAAATTAGAGTTTTATTAGAAGAAGAACTACAAGAATGACATCTGAGTGGAGCTTAATTGATGAAGAGTGGATTTCTTTTACCTTTTACCGTGAAAAATTACCTGCTACTTAGAGTTCATCCATCAGTGGCCATGGTGATGTACTCAGACGGGGAAGTAGAAGCTTCATGCTGCTGAAAGTTTCAAACTGAAGCCTAAGGTAGCATCCTAAAGCTGATATTAGTTGTGGCAACTGAACAATTCCCAGCGCCAGCACTCCGCACAGCCACACCACGCACAGCGCGTAGGGCACCACGCCGGGGGGGGGGGACACCAAACACAAGCTTATGAAAAAATAATATATATATCATAAAGACAGATTTCAATTAGAAGATGTGCAAAGCAAGTCAACAGCATGTTTACAGAGAGAAAACAATACAAAAAGGAAGGGAGATGGACCGTGGACCGTGTCGCACCGAACCCATCCCCCACCGAAGCGAGTGTTTTCCAAATCCTGTCTCTCAGAGAGACTTGTCACTTAGAAAATGTTCCCTGATTATGAAACTTTGGCTGAATAGTGCTTGTTCCTGTCTCCAATGTGGCGACGCATCCAGGAGCCGTCTGAGGAGAATCCCAGAATCTCACATCTTCAGCTCAGAAAGCACCTATGATTACGCACAAGCGTGACGCGTCAACCCGGTCTCACAGTAAGACTGGGTTGGGCCTGTTCAGGTTTACGCAGACAATCTTTACATAGAATTGACTTACAGATAAAATTAATGCAGTAAAATGTAAAGCATTTTATTTAAATATCCGTTCATTATTTTACAAGCACAGAGAGCCGCATCAGATGGATGGAAGAGCCGCGGGTTGCCGACCCCTGGTATAGCCTATAAAATGACATGTTGAGGACGCAAACTCAATACATCTCTTTTATTGTGAGGTAATAATTTCTCCGAGTTTTGCGTGTGCGGGCGGGAGTGTAACACACACGTTGCGGTTGCGGGCGGTAATGGTCAGAAATTCAGCGGGAGTGGGCAGGAGCGGGATGAAGAAAACAGTCCCGCGCAGGGCTCTACTGCTGCGTTTAAGTGTTTCAATTTTTTTATGAGTTCGATTAAAAATAAAGGCGCCCGACCCAGCCCGTGTCCGAGGTAACTACACAGTCATTGGCCCGAAGCCCGGCCCGAGGGCCTGGGGCTTCAGTGCAGAGCTCTAACCTGCACCACAGTACACCTGCGGAGGATGCCGCGGGCACAGTCATGGCTCCGAGAAGGCTGCAGGAGTCCGGGGCAGTAAAGAGACAAAAGAAAAAACAGTGGGATGATGCTGTTGCTTCGATTGCAGGTAAGACAAGTATTTTAATGGAAATTCTTAATTTCTTTATCTATTTCTAATTCTAAACATGGGTGTGGTCAAATTCAGAGGGTCGTTTGACCTAGCTTAAATTTAGACTGGTTGCTGCTGTTAATTAATCTGTTTTTGGTCAAATTTTGTCAAGTTTAGTAAGCATGCTGCTTTTCAGGACATTTATTTTGTGTTTTTCACACTCTGCTTCCACACATTTAACATTTTGACTCTATCTGTGTGGTTTGGGCAGCTTTCGTTCTCTGCTTCTCCAGTCTGTTAAAAGTATAATGCACCACTCTGTCCCGCAGCCTCCCGTCCACCTACCGGGAGTTCATTAGTAGCTGAGTGAGAGAGGGAGAGAAACTCAGAGAAGTTTTAGAGCTTTTTTACTGCAGTTTGTGCATACAAGAGAATTAAAGAGAATTTAAGGCGAAGCGCTTGCACATACTGTGTTGTTTCTTCTGCGGTGGGGGGTGGGGTGGGGGGGGTGCACCACAAAGCCTTTGTGCTTAGGGCACCAAAATAGCTAGCAACGGCCCTGACAATTCCTGTGCAGGGACAGTGATACAGAATCAGCTACATTGGTTTCCTGTTTCCATCTGAGCCAGTATCATCACAGGTGCAAAACCACTTTTTCAGGCAACATTTGACATTTTTCTTCAAGGTCTAAATTTATTTTGTACAACTATGAAAATGTCCCTTTAAATGCATTTGAACTGCAGCTTTAATCCATTTATAGCATTACAACATCTTCTTCCTTTTTATTTACTGTTTTATTTGTAATACTTACATAACCTTTTTTTCCAAGTTTATTTATTTTAATATTAGATTTTATAATCTATGTGCTGTCTTGCAAATATTCCAACCTTTATATAACCAGGAGAACCTTTGATTTATATTTAAACATTCTAATTAAATTATTCAGATTTTGAAAACATTTTTACCTCTTAGGTTTAAAAAAATTCCTTTTGCTTTTTAAAATTCTTTAAAGACTTTAGAGGTCATCAGAAATTGTCACTTGCAGTGTTAAAATGATTGTGTGTCTTTTTTTTAAAAGAGTCAAAAATTCATTTTTAATGGAGAATGGATAAAATACAAAAAGGAAGTGTCGGGAAAATGTGACACTTTTTATTCAAAAATGACCAATCGGCTCTCCAGGATCTTCTAGTGAGAAGAGAATGAACAAGACGAATGAGCGGAAAAATTGCCGTTTGTGCAGCAGATGAATGACACATGTAGCTGACTTCGTTCGGATAGCAGTAGGTGTCCAGCGTGCCCCATCAGCCCAGGGCCGACTGAAACCAGCGGGGTGCTGATGCAGCCATCTACAGTCTGGAGATGTCTAATCAGAAGCACTTTTGTGGAAGACTGGCAGCAAATGAGCAATCTCCCCCACATGGAAAGAAGTGTTGCTTCAAGGAACCTTTGGCAGGAACTGGGTCAGGGAGAAACGGCTGCAGCTGCTCTCTGGATGGGAGTCACAATATGAGAATATGCTAAAGAGCAAAAGCAGATTTTTTCTGTTGTCACATTGAGAGGACTGTTTGGACCCAAAATGCAGATACCCATGATGACACGAGGCTGGAGTTGATATAAAGAAAATCCTTTTATTGTAGGATGAGTCCAAAAATAAAAATAAATCCAAAAGGCAGGGAGCCAAAATCCAAAAATCAGGAAATGATCAGGAGGTCCAAAAAATCATGCTGATAAACAACAATGAACCGACAAGACAATATTCTTCGTCTTCTTCTTCTTCCGACAAGAGAATGAGAAACAGACAGGGCTTTATAGACTGGGGCATAATGGGAGGCAGATGAGCTGCAGGTGTGTGGGGAGAGAACCAGGTGAAGGCAATAACTAATCAGGGAGGAGGAGCAGGAAGGAGCAGGGGAGGACACCGGACCTGACTGGAGAAGAAAACACACACACACACACACACACACACACACACACACACACACAAACCGAGCTGGGGACAAAGACGCTGGAGCTACAACTGGAGGGGCTGGGGATGACCTGAAAGGCTACAAACAGAAGGCACATAAATAAGACGCAGACAAAGGACACATGAGGGTGCTAAGAGACACAAAAGGGGAATCCAAAGAGGAATGGAGGACATCAGGAGACACATGGGGAAAGATGCAGACACAGACCATGACATCTGTTGAACAAAACCTTCAGGTCCATGTATGACTAAAACACAATTCATCCAGGAGCTAGTGATAGTAGAGCTCACAGGACTCTGATTAGGTCTAAGGATACCAAAGCTAACTGAAAGCATTCAGATTTCTAGGATGCACCATTGCTGACATGTTCATTACAAGCTATAACAACAAAAACTTGCAAAAAGTACAGATTTGGAGTAGTTTACATTTTTTGATTAAAGGTGATTTAATGGACTCATACCCCAGTTTTTGGTGCCTGAAATGCTCCTGAAAGGAAAATTACAAGCACAAATCCCATTCCTGCCCAAACTGGAAATCAAGCAGATCTTCTTCTGAAGCTGTGAGCAAAACCCAGAAGAGATGAACATCAACAGCATAACTGATTTCTCTCTGTAAGCAAACACCATGCCAAGTCTGGCGTGATGTTTTAATGAGAGATTTTTCTGACGCTTAATTTCTTTCAAACCTTTTTCTGTGATTTTTCTTTGTTCATCTCACTTATTATTTTCATCCTCTTCTTCTGTGTATCTCATAATCTCATAACCCTACCCCAATCTGACATTTGAGACACAAAGAAATAATTTAGACCTTTTCCTCTAAAATTGTGAAATAACCAGAAGCTAAAGAAAAACACTGATAATTTTGTCCTCTTCCTTATTGCTGTGAAGGAGTCCACTTACACAAAAATAGCTACATAAGTTTAAAAGTCTTGGCATTATGTAATCAAAGCTGCAAATGTTGTTGTAGTACTTAAGTGGTATGACCATGGCCGCTTGTGTGTATGGGTTTTGTTTTTTGTATGGTTTCCTCCCTCTTCTTTGTTTTTCACTGCAGAGGAGGATTTACTTGTGCCTTTCAGCACCACGCCTCATGTGCTGAGGAGCTGTTCTTCAGCACCACGCCTCATGTGCTGAGGAGCTGTTCTTCAGCACCACGCCTCATGTGCTGAGGAGCTGTTCTTCAGCACCATGCCTCATGTGCTGAGGAGCTGTTCTTCAGCACCACGCCTCATGTGCTGAGGAGCTGTTCTTCAGCACCACGCCTCATGTGCTGAGGAGCTGTTCTTCAGCACCATGCCTCGTGTGCGGTGTGCACCCGTCTCTTCTTGCACTGCCTGCTTCTGCCCTGAATCGCCATCTTAAGAGCATTACAATCACAGCATCACAAAGATTTGGACATTCTGGTCCAGACAGCTGGGGTCCAGAAGAGCTGAGATGCCTGTCTCAAAGTTTCAGGGAGCTGATGTTGTTGAGTTTAGGGTTGTTTGATTATTATAATTATACAAGCGGAAGTGCAAATTCTCATTCTTCCAATGTCTTTAATTAGTAATCTGAAAAACATAACTGTGAGCAGGTGAGTGGGCGGGGCTTTCAGCTCCACATCCTGAGTCTGTGGCTGCAAGAAAACAGCATGCAGCTTTAGGTCATGGAATATTTTGGCTTCACATTAGAAAAATTAATTAGTTAAATTGCCACTGAATGGAATAACCACAACTGTCCAGCTGCAGATATGAAAACGGTTTTGTTTTTATTTGAATGTTTAAAAATCCTGGTTTTTAGATGTTTGACTCCAACAATAAAGGAATTCCTGCAGAAAAGGCTTGGCTCATGAGTGTGTTTTTCTCATGTATCTTGTGACTGATCATGCTCTGAGCACATGAACTCCTGCTGCAGACACCTGATGGTAATACAGTGTTAACTACAGAGGACATCGGAGGCTCAGCTGAAGTCACAGTGACATTTTTCCTTTTAATGTGCATTCTCAGACAAGTGAGTCAACCAGTCCACCACGCTTCATACCCACCGTTAGCCTCCACCTACAGTCTCCAGTCACTTTAGTAAAATTAGTTTGATTTATTTCTGTTTTAAATGTGAAACAGAGCTTCTGGCTAGCTTCAAAAAGTCAACATGAAAAATGCTGAAATTCCAAAGCGTTTCTGTTTTCATATCTTTGAACAAAACATGCTCAATAAATAAATGAACACTTCAGAGCAGTTAGTTCTGCGCGTTAGCTGTCGTCTGGCCTTATGTTTTCCTTCGTCTTTGACCTTTAATGTTAAAGAACCACCATGAACAGAACATAATGGGGTCAAATAAATATTCCATCTCCGACCGCTCCATAAACCACTCAGGCATGTAAAAGAATAATTTAACGCTCACTTCTTCCATGCAAAAGGTTTAGTTGTTGCATTGCTATGGAAGCAGGTTACGATTATTACATGAAGTGAGTCATGAATGCTGAAACTGTGTGGAGGTGAAGACAGCGTGTGTTAGAGTGGCCGAAGGTGTAGGTGTTGTCATGCAGATGATAATTAACACATCAGACAGCGAACAGATTGTGGTGTTCTTGGTTTAAGTCAGCCCTGTCCTAATGGGCGCCGACGAAAGGAAAACACAATTTATTCCAACTGGAGTTCTGCAAAACCACGGCTCCATTCAGGTATAAAAACCAGCAGGAGAAAGATGTGCACAAAACTTTAAATTAGGGGTGATTGCATTTTATTATTTTCAATTAGACATATTTCCTTTGAAGATTAAATGAGATGTGGGTGTTGACCAGCCATGTAAAGCTGAGAAAGTACTTGCTTTTTAATCGTGTTTTTGCGCAGGCAGCCGGTGTCGGTACAAGATCTGCTCAGGTGCAAAATCGGCTCGGGGTCCTTCGACTGCCAATGACGTCAAAGTACGGCAAACCCACTCGGACAAAATACACTACACATTCATACTGTTGGAAAGAATTTAGCAGTTTCGTTATTAAAATAATGTTTCGTAAGACGTAAGTTTGTGTTTATAATGGTATTTGTAAAGTAAAACACTATGTTGTATTCATAATGTTGAACTCCTCTTTGAGCACATCCCTTGAAGGATCATAGGTGTTAGCAACACCTGTGAAATTGTATTTGCAGGAAAGAAGTGTGTCCCGTTTATTGAAGTATTTTGTGTTTAGAGTTTTTGACGTCTTGTCCATGCGTAGTTCAGGTACGCTCATAGCTGCTAGCCAAAACTCTGGAGTTAAAAGTTTTCTGGCTTTACTAAAATACCTGTCTGTACTTATTTGATTGATGGTATTTTTACTTTCTATAAGACTCCAAATGTAATCATTTGGCACGTTTCTAATTCATAATTTGTAAGAATGTAATCGGTGATATTAGCATTAGCATTCCTATGGGTTTTTCCACGTATATTAGCATTGCGCTAACCACTCGCTGCCAAATTGCAGCCTTTGCGATTAGAAAATCTCCTTTTGTCACATCGCACATGCAGTTAATCGTTCAGCCCTAATATACATGCAGCTCTATGCTAAAAGTGCATTTTCAAAGAGGTAATGATGGGTTTCTTTGTAAAATTTGTCCATCTTTCCAACAGAAAGATTTGCCTGGACCAACATAACGTGATAACAACGTAACGTGATTATGTAATTCCGTAAGGTTCATGTTCAGCCAATCAACTACTTTGACGTCATCGGCAGTCGACGTACCCCGAGCCGATCTTGCACCCGAGCAGATCCTGTACCGACACCGGCTGCGTTTTGTTCACATACTTGCTTCTGCGCTGCACGTAGTACTGGTGGACTCCGCTAGGGGGCACTGTACAGAATTCAGACCGGATAGAGAGTCAGACTTGCACAGTACAAACAAAACAAACTTTGTGACAATCGAAGAGAGGAGCGGCGGATCACAACGACAAAAAAGCAGCAGCTGTGTTTTAGGTGGTACTTAAAACCTCTAACCCAGAGAAAATAGCGAATATGTCTCCCTTGTTTTGTACACTCCCCCTACTGGTTACTCACATATTGCAGCTTGAGAGCACGTTGCATTAATGTCAGAGGACGTGCACAAATGGTGATTCAAACAAACACAAGTTATGCAAGGTAGCTATGATGAACACGCGTACGTTCGTTTAAAAGAAAATATATTTCTGCCCTTTACACTCATTCAGGAAATTCTAAAACGTTGGTCTTGTCATTATGTGTTTTATGTTTCCCAACACACCTAGTCTGAATAATAGGTGATTAACAGGCTCCATGGAGACCTGCTGAGGAGGTGATTCGGTCCTTGAATCAGGCGTGTTGGAGCAGGAGATGAGCTAAAACCAAGGCTAGGCAAGGCAGGTTTATTTAAAAAGCACATTTCAAACACACGGGCATTTCAGTTTGCTTTACAATTACCAGGATGTGATATGAAAACAACATAAAAATACAAATACTAAAGGTTATTTATAGAAGGAGGGGTTATTAGTGGATAATAAAACAGCTGAGTGATCGGCAGACGTGCACAGCTGTGTAATGAGCCACCTGCACACGAGTGACTAAAGGAAAATATTAGAGCTGGACTGAAGGGAAAACAAAAACACCTAAAAACTAACAAAGAAAACAAAAATCTCAAACTATGCCAATTTGTCTCAATATTTAGTTATACAGGGATGCATTCACTAAAAATAACACACACACACACACACACACACACACACACACACACACACACACACACACACACACACACACAGCACTTATTTGTCTTCATTGTTAGGATTTATGTACATTCTGTAAAGGCAGGAAATCAGCCACCTGGAGCATAACTCTGACTGTGTGAACACACACACACACACACACACACACACACTAAGCTTACTATAAAAGGCAAGGTCTATAAGAATTCATGATGGGATTTCTGTCTGAAATTACATCAGCATCCTTTTGAATGTTGTAAACGTTTGCACACACACATGCAAGCACCCTCAACACACACACACACGTGCGCACATGCACGCACACATGCACACATGAGCACACAAGTGATGTAATCCCTTTAGAGACTGTTATTGGAAAGAGTGATTGGATATTAAATAACCCAGAAGCAACACACACACACACACACACACACACACACACACACACACACACACACACACACACACACACACCTAACATTGCATTGTCATAAACTTGAATCTAGCACAGATTCAATATTTGCACAAATGGAGCCAAGTTCAATCCTCTGACGTCTACTGAGGTTTAAATAATGAGAGCAGATGAAGCTTATTAATATGATAATGATCTTTAAGCTAAATAATTTGTACCCACACATTTGTAATCTCTTGTAATCCTTTCTGTGTGATGTCACTGTAGTTTGCCCCTCTCCTATGATAGGTTGGTCGCTGGGTGAAATAGGAAATGAGTTGGTTAGTGGGGCTGTGCAGAGATAAGTGTTCACTAAAAGGTTTTATGTTTTTACTCTATTACTTTTTGAAAGGTTTCACTTAGAACGATAATTCAAACAAGACAAAATGCATCTGTTCCTTATTTAGCTTTAGTTTTTGTTCATCCAAAGGTCAGCTCTGATGTCAGGTGTGTGTTTAGTAAAGCTGATCTTAGAGACTGAATTAGATTTGTATAAAACACCTGAACAAAACCACCTAACAAGTCCGATGAGACCAAAATGAGCACCTGTGTTGTTGAATGTCTGCTTTTATTTGCCGAGTAGAGTCCTTATGGAAAATGACTCATCCTGATGAATCTAATTTTTCATTCTTACAGATTAAGTCAGGGTTTGTTTTTTTTCCATGGACCAGCTTAACTCACCAGTTTTCCAGTTTCTTCAGGTTGACCTTTGGAACCGTTGCACTCAAAAGTACAGGCTAGATCTTTAAGGCTTGTACCACACTGGGATGTTGCCAGCATGTTGGAAAAACTAAACTAAAAGTTGGAGTTTCACTGAATTAATCACTAGGACACACATTTTAAAGTCAGCAAACAAATGTTGACACAATAGTCATAAAATAGTTTCTGCTGTATCTTCATCAGGCTGGAGCTGGTCAAGGTGAGGGCTTAGGCTCCTGTAAATGTTTATTTTGCGCCAAAGGAATTGTCCATTTGGAGACTTCAATACACCTCTAAATGCCTGAAATCTTTCATTTATTTCAATTTAGGAGAAAATTCATATTTTTTGTGGATCTCAAACCAAGAGCAAGTAAACCGATTCAACAACACACCCTTTAAATACTCAGTTTGCTCTTGTCACCTTCTGATACAGGTAGAACTGTCATGAGCCGGGGTGAGTACTCTCCTCATCATTCACCATCTCTGAGTGTTTTGGTTGCAGGAGAGGCAGCGACAGCTGATCCTCATCAGCTTATCAGCGGGGCGGCTTTATAAGGAGGATGGTGAACATGACGCAACGCCGGAAGATTACTACTGACTGGTAGTCTCTTGCCCTTCGAACTAAACTCGTCTCTAGTCTTTGAACTCTTGTGAATGGTTTTGAACCTCGATTAATTTTGGATATTTGTCTGGATTACTCACCTCAGGTGGGCTTCTCCTCTGGATTTCCATCCAACCCTGCATGGATCTCTCACCGGCTCGCTTCCTGGTTCACCATCACCCGCTTGGCCGACCCGCTCTCCACCACGTCTCCGCTCCCTCTCCAACTCCACACGCCCCTCTCAGAAACATCATCTCTCACCATCTCGGACCGCTCATTATTCATTCCTGGACAATACCCCGGCTCATCCCCTCCCTCGCTCTCCTGAGTCTCCGTACCGTAAGTTCCTCCAACAACACCCCACTTTGGACTACAAATCCCAATACTCACCTCTGCTGCTTGCCCTCTAGACGCCGCTTCCTGTTTCCCCATCCGCTGGACTTCCATTGTGCCCTTAGTTCTCCGTTTAAATAAGATAACTATTTTTTCCTTTAAATTGTCTCCGTCTCCTGATTCTGCATGTCTTGGGTTAGACATTTGCCCCAGAGCATAAGAGCAATCTGAACAAGTCCTGCAGAGACCCCGTACAGACTAAACAGAGGGGAAGTTGAGAATCTTAATTTTGAACCACACTTCCTCTTCTTAACCCACTAGAACCAACATCTAGATTTGGTGGCCTACTTTGACCTGGTGCTGTTGGGGCATCATGTTGATCAATCCAAAACAAACTGTTGATCTGACGATTCTTGGTAAAATTCCAACTGGTAATTGCTTTCAGGTCCCAAACCCTCCAGTTTTATCTCACCTGTTCTCAAAAAAGGAACAGAACTTATTCCCCAACCCACTTCGAGGGACTGGTTGTTTGATCTCAGGCACCAACAGTGGGCGGGGCTTGTTCCTTTTGCTGCATTTCTGTTG
>SSNQ01000375.1:1614046-1631546 GCA_006942095.1 Nothobranchius kuhntae | reverse complement strand
CCTCTCCAACACATTCTTACACCCAAGGTGTCAAAATGTAACGCGTGTGACAAAGTGTCAATATACGACAATTCGGGACGCCCCAGCACATCAGGGGACGACGATCAGGGACACACTGGGACACGTAGCTCCGCTGGCGTCATTGTTTGACACGCACGGTCACACGGACATCATACGACTATTTAACCTTCTCCTCACCCCAGTCCTAACCTTAAGGTCCATAAACTGTGACCTTACGGTTAGGATTGGGGTGAGGGGATGGTTAAGTAGTTCACAAGTCATTCTAAAGTCCGTCTCAGCACCAGCATTGGATACCGACGCTCCGGGACGCTGCGACAGCAGTTTGTCCCTGATCATCGTCTCTTGACGCGCTGGGGCATCCCGAATCGTCATATATCGAGGCTTGGTCACACGCGTCATATTTTGACGACTTGGGTGTGAGAATGTGTTTCCCTCTCCCCAGCCACTTGGGCCAGCTCCTCCAGGGGAATCCCAAGGCGTTCCCTGGCCAGGTGAGAGACATAGTCCCTCCACCGTGTCCTGGGTCTACCTTTAGGTCTCCTCCCGGTTGGACGTGCCCGGAAAATCTCACCAGGGAGGCGTCCAGGAGGCATCCTGACCAGATGTCCTAGCCACCTCAACTGGCTCCTCTCGATGTGGAGGAGCAGCGGGTCTACTCCGAGCCCCTCCCGGATGCCTGAGCTTCTCACCCTATCTCTAAGGGAGAGCCCAGCCACTCTTCAGAGAAAACTCATTTCGGCCGCTTTTGTCCACGATCTCGTTCTTTCGGTCACTGCCCAAAGCTCATGACCACAGGTGAGGGTAGGAACGTAGATCGACCGGTAAATCGAGAGCTTCGCCTTCTGACTCAGCTCTCTCTTCACCACGACAGACCGGTACAACGCCCGCATCACTGCCGATGCAGCACCAATCCGCCTATCCATCTCACGCTCCATCTTTCCCTCACTCGTGAACAAGACCCCGAGATATTTAAACTCCTCCACTTGGGGCAGGACCTCATCCCTGCCCTGGAGAAGGCATTCTACCCTTTTCCGAATCAAGTCCATGGTCTCAGATTTAGAGGAGCTGATTCTCATCCCAGCTGCTTCACACTCGGCTGTCAACCGCTCCAGCGAAAGCTGAAGATCACGTTCTGATGAAGCCAACGGGACCACATCATCTGCAAAAAGCAGAGACCTGATCCTCAGGCCACCAAAACAGATGCCCTCAACACCTTGGCTGCACCTAGAAATCCTGTCCATAAAGGTTATGAACAGAATCGGTGACAAAGGGCAGCCTTGGCGGAGTCCAACTCTCACTGGGAACGAGCCCGACTTACTGCTGGCCATGTGGACCAAGCTCTGACACCGGTCATACAGGGACCTAACAGCCCGTATCAGAGGGCCTGGTACCCCGTACTCCCAGAGTTCCCCCCACAGGGCCCCACGAGGGACGCGGTCACATGCCTTCTCCAAATCCCCAAAACACATGTAGACTGGTTGGGCAAATTCCCACGCACCCTCCAGGATCCCCCTAAGGGTATAGAGCTGGTCCAGTGTTCCACGGCCAGGACGAAAACCACATTGCTCCTCCTGAATCTGAGGTTCAACAATCCGACGGACCCTCCTCTCCAGAACCCCTGAATAGACCTTACCAGGAAGGCTCAGGAGTGTGATCCCCTGAAGTTGGAACACACCCTGCGGTTATTGTTATTATTATTATTATTATTGTTGTTGTTGTTGTTATATACACACTTGGATATTTAGAGAAATAGCTATAAATTGACTTGTATAAAAGACTCAAAGCAGACTCACAGAGGGCTTAAATTGACAAACTTTAGTGCCAAAAAAGCCTTTATTGATGATTGAATGTTGTTGTTTTTTTTAGGGACTCAAATCTGGACACATCCAACTTGGGAAGAGAAGTCCATACTCTGGATTAAGATTATGGAAGGGACATTGCAGAAGGACATGTGAAGGTACTAATCCTGATAGCATCCTCCATCTGGATGCTTTAAGGCCAGAAGTGGTTTGATGGGAGTTTAAGACAATAATATTCATGAGGTTAAAAATCAAAACTCTTTCAACACCATGAAAATCCCATTTTCAAGGAATTCAAGCACCAGTGAGAACCCTGTGTCTCAGTAGATCCAAATCCCAGCTCCCAGTTTTCCAAAAGGTAGAATGGAGCAAAACGACGGTGGTTCCCAGACATGTTACAGTCTAACCAGTAAGATTATAATAGACAGGACTTACAAATCTAATTTATACAATTAATGCTTCAAAACCTAAATATACACATTGAATATGACAACACCAAAAACAAAATCAGATTTAGTCAAAACCTAAAATTTGGTGGGTTTAAACCCGTGGTGCAATGTCGACCCGGCATTGGGAACAATGCCCTAGGGTGGAAAACTGTCCGGGTTTATGATGAGGTGAAGCTGCCAGACGCATGAAGCTTGGTTTATGCTTGACGCATTTACTGTCTGCTTGGTGATGCGGCTCGCGGATGGAACGCGCTTCACAACTCGCAGCGTTTATGGTTCATGCGGCTTGTCTCTGCGGTGATCCAATATTCTCCCAAACTGTAGGGGGCAGCATGGAGCTCTACGGCATGCATCCAACACTACACCATAGTAGAAGTAGAAATTACTGTTTACAACATGGCATTCCAGCATTTTTTAACAGCGTCCTCGTCTTTTCCGACAGTGCGAGCTATTTCTCTCCAAGAATTATTAACAACATGTTGATCACGGTGATCTCTGA
The DNA here is from genome assembly GCA_006942095.1 of Nothobranchius kuhntae. NCBI lineage: Eukaryota > Metazoa > Chordata > Actinopteri > Cyprinodontiformes > Nothobranchiidae > Nothobranchius > Nothobranchius kuhntae. Next base: position 1,628,778 of record SSNQ01000375.1, on the reverse strand, counting down.
GAGCTGAATCATACAAATGTCTGTATTTACCAACCTCTGCCATACTAGTTCTTGCCGGTCCGCCATGTTTTTCTGCGTCCGTCCGTCTGCGTGGTTAGAAAATTTCCTAGGTGCGCGGTGCGGAAATTTTGGGCCGTGCGGAGGCGCGGTGGAGGGGCGTGGCTGTTAAAATGGCGCAATTTCGCCGCGGAGAGCCGTGCGAACCTCGCGGACGCGTCAAACATAAACCAACCTTTAGAGAGTCTGCTTACCCTGGAGTCCATCATCAGCACCGTTGTTGTGTGTGAAATAGGAAAACCCTGTTATTAGATTAATGAAGCGTGTCTTAATCAGAACTAATAATGATAATATCAACTCACACCAGAGCACATAAATAGGAAACAATTAGTTGAAGCTTTTCCAAGAGTGATAATGAGAGCTCTGTTTCCCCACTCGTCCATCACAGCCGCCCCTGAACTGCTTCCGATGCATTTTAGCAGATGTTATCCGTGTGAAAACATTCCGGTTTATGTGGATATTAAATGAAATAGTTTTGGAATTAAATTTGTCCAAAGACTACTTAGACAGCTGCATCATGTCAGAGGCAATGATTAAGCTCCTAACATTTAAATCTTAATCTCATAGCAGACATCATTTATTCCCGTTATGGTGTTGAAATTTGTGCTGAACATGATGGGGGTACTTTTTTGTATCTGTATGAAAGTTAAAGGTTTAAACAACTAAATACTCTAAAGTCAGTGTGTGATCAGTAAACATGAAGATAAACTATAATAAAAATGTGATGATTATTTATTGATGTATGTAAAATCAACAAATCCTGTGTTGAGTCGTCACCGGTCCACGTAGGATCCTAAAGATTTCCACATTTCTTGGAATTCTCTTTTAAAAGAATTTCTCTAACAGCAAAGCTCCAGGTTCCTATGTTTACCAGCTGCGTCTGAGAGTTTATCTTCTTCCCTGCTTGTCTTTCTTTAAGCAAAATATATCATAAACCACCAGATGGGAAATCTTAATCTAATCCTAATCTGATCATGCCATGTTCACTAATAACTGAACTATTGTTAGAGACATCCTGGTTCAAGATGGAGAAAAAAAAACATTAAAAAAATCTTTATACTGACGAAGAGTAAAAAAACATCAGCAGGTCGTTAAACGCTGCGCAGATGGAAAAAAGCAGCAGGCAGGTTGCAGGTTCAAAACCTGGCTGCAGCCTTTCAGCACAGAGTTTGGATCTCCTCCTTGTGCACGTGCGGGTTTCCTCCAGACACTAATGCATGTTAGATTATTAGTTTTAAGGTGCTTTAAATGAATGTGTTAGGAATTTCATTTTGAATTGATGCATTTCAAGCTTGTTGTAATGCAGAAGCTGAGAGCGGTTGTAGCAGATTTTATTTTTCACTGTTTTATTTTCATTTATTGACATTAAAATAAAAATACAGAACTAAATTGCTACAAGCCAAAATGAAAAAGGGGACGGAAAGAAGAAAGACTTATGTTATCTGACCCTTTTAACTAAAATGACATTAATACAAATGAAACAATCGTATGTTTCTTAGAAAATTTGAACAATAGAGTTTCTGGACTGGTTGGCCGACACAACCTCAACCCATGAATTGAAAAAAGAGAGAAAGCAAGTTACACAGAAAGAAGCATAACGTTAAAGACCTACAGTATATACACATATGCATACATAGACTTGTTTCCTTTGCCCTCAATTTGTTTTTCTTTCACCCCCCAACCCCCCCTCCCCTCACGCGTTTATCTAACAGATCTATATGAGTTAATCATTTCTTTTTTTATCTTTTTTGAAAGTCAATATTGTTTTTTCATTCTTGATTTCAGTATTTAATTTATTCCACATTTTAACTCCATACATGGACACACAACGTTCCTTTATGAGTATCCTATGTCCAGGTATATTAAATAATTCTTGTCCTTTTAAATCATATTCACTGTCTTTTTGTAAATCTTTTGATTAAACCTGCAGGTACGTTCCTTTTGTTTGCATTATACATACATTTTAAAATATTGTAGTCCACCAGATCATAGAATTTTAGTGTTTTTAATTTTATAAATAATGGGTTGGACGGATCTCTGTAGTTGCTCCTTGTGATTATTCTTATTGCTGTTTTCTGTAAGATGTAAATGGAATTTGTGTAAGTTTTCTTTCCGGAACTGCGCTGCTCTGGGTGGCTGCATGTTGGAGTAGCTCTGTTGACTAAATGTAAGTTTTGCCTTTTCTTGGGCATTTTTTCTTCTAGTTTCTCAAGAAAAACTGCATTTTTTGGACACTTTACTTTTCTGTTTCTGGTGCTGTGAAGCTTGGAGGATTTTACTGCTATTTTTTTTTGCTTTTTTCACTTTTTGAGCATTTGTTATGATGCATAACCATGGCAACAAGCTGGTTTACAATCGGGAGCAGCTGATTAACATTGGAAAGGCTGAAATAATACCTCAACTGAAGCCACAAATCCCAAATGAGCTAAAATGTAAGAAGCGTGGGTGCAGAGCGGGAGCTAAACGGAGACAGAGAAAGAGGAAATTCAAACCATCTCTTCCATCGATCATAATGGGCAATGTGAGATCACTGGCCAACAAGATGGAGGAACTCCAAGCCCTTTCAAGGACTCAGCCAGAGTTTCAGCAGTTTCGGAACCGCTGGAGGAGATAATGCAGAGAAGGATTCTCCAGAGAATCAAGAAAATGATGGACAACCCTGAGCATTCTCTTCACAAGACTGTCCGACAACGGAAGAGTGTCTTCAGTCAGAGGCTTCTTCAGTTTGGCTGCAACACTGACCGCTACTGGAGATCCTTCCTGCCAACAGCCATTGTAATATACAACAACTCTCTGATGACTTGATTATTATTATTATTATTCTGAGCTACTACAGCAATCAGTTTCCCTCTGGGATTAATAAAGTGTTTTTGAATTGAATTGAATTTGAATTGAATTGAATTGAATTTTATATGTTGTTCCCCAGATTTCAATGCAGTAGTTCAGGTACGGTACGATCAGTGAGTTATACAACAAATATAATGAATTATTATCAAGCAACCATTTTGCTCTATGTAACAGTGCAATAGTTTTAGATATTTTAGTTTCGACACTGTTTATATGCAGTTTCCAAGACATGTTTTCATCAATGATGACTCCCAGATACTTGACTTCTTTAACTCTTTTAATAGTAATCTCATCTATATTTAATAAAATGTCGTCATTTGAATATGTATTACTAAATATCATAAAACATGATTTATCGCTGTTTAATGATAGTTTGTTCTCATCAAACCCTAGTTTAATTTTTTCATCTCTTTCATCACAGATCTCTCATTTAGGTATTTTCAACATTTCACCTAAAGAACTATAATTCCTTCTTTTTTCAACATCATAAAATCAATTCTGAAAGTTGGTATGAAAGGCAGAAGGTGAGTCCTTCAAGGAATCCTAACTGTTTAATCTTCTAATCATTGTTACTCAGTGATGCAGCTATCAACCACAAGTGCCTTCAGCCTCCTCGCTCCATTAGAATTGAAGCTGACCTTCACTGTACTTCTCTTCTTGTACAAAGGATGACTCTTGTCATTTTTCCTCTATTGGCATGAAGCGGTGATTATAGAAAGCCATTTCAAACCATCATTATACCAACAAAGCAGTAAAAGCCTTGTGGATTGCTGACACCTGAAACCTTTAATCTGCTTCACTGCAGCAGCCAATAATGGCGCCGGAGTTAATGACACATCTCGTCCACCCACTTTCTGATATCAACTTAGCATGCATATGCACAGTCGCCCTTCAGCGGAGTTTATAGGTTCAGTGATATGTTGGCATCAAGCCACTAGCTGAAAGACATTGAGATGATGCTGACCTTTGACCCTTTCTCTCCATGTGGGAGGGGTTTCCTCTCCTCTCTTCAAGGGGACAACCTTTTCCGAAACGGGATGAGATTTTGGTCAAGCATAAACACGGTAAAAAGTAAATGTCATGGAGTCATTTCAAGTCTGCACATTCCTCTAATGAAGAGATCCAGTTCAGACAAACTTCACACGCGTGCATCAACATTTCACCCAAATTATTTATCACTTTGGTTTGGTTCTGCTCATCCAGAGGATGTCACATGACTCCAGCTGCTGCGGCAGAAATTCAGACACTGTTTACCTTGATGCCTTCGGGTATTTAGAGTTGGGTACAATAAGCATTACTTTCTATGGAACCAATATAGAGGTGGTATTTTTGGCTTATGCTGCATTAGAAATCTGTCCACAGCTGCAACGTAGCTGCAGCAGGGCCCTGCTGTGCTGCTACTCTTTACAGACAGCAGTTCTTCTACCGGAAGGATGGAACAATACTGGAAACTAGCCCAGAATACTAATCTCTACAAACTTGCTCAGTAAAAAGGCCGATGGGGATCTCTGGTATGAAATATTTCATCTTTTATGACAGAACTTGGAAAATTCAGCAACATTGCAGAATATTGTTTAATACCAAGTAAAACAGATCAGCACCTCCAAATCTGAGACCGTGGTTCTCGACCAGAAACGGGTGGCTTGCCAACTCCGGGTCGGGAGAGAGGTCCTACCTCAAGTGGAGGAGTTTAAGTATCTCGGGGTCTTGTTCACGAGTGAGGGTAGGAGGGATCGGGAGATCGACAGGCGGATCGGTTCGGCGTCTGCAGTGATGCGGATGCTGAGCCGATCTGTCGTGGTGAAGAAGAAGCTGAGCCAGAAAGCCAGGCTCTCGATTTACCGGTCGATCTACGTCCCAATCCTCACCTATGGTCATGAGCTTTGGGTAATGACCGAAAGAACGAGATCGCGGATACAAGCGGCCGAGTTTCCTCCGTAGGGTGGCCGGGCTCAGCCTTAGAGATAGGGTGAGGAGCTCGGACATTCGGGAGGGACTCGGAGTAGAACCGCTGCTCCTCCAGATCGAAAGGAGGCAGTTGAGGTGGTTTGGGCATCTGGTCAGGATGCCTCCTGGACGCCTCCCTGGGGAGGTGTTTCGGGCATGTCCTGCCGGCAGGAGGCCCCCGGGTCGACCCAGGACACGTTGGAGAGGTTACATCTCCAATCTGGTCCGGGAACGCCTTGGGGTCCTGCCGGAGGAGCTGGTGGAGGTGGCCGGGGAGAGGACGGTCTGGAGCTCCCTAGTTGGGATGCTGCCCCCGCGACCCGGACCCGGGTAAGCGGAGGAAGATGACGACGAAGACCAAGTAAAATGTTCCCTATTGTTGAAACCAAACACGACATATGCTGAACCCCACACCTACCCACCTGAATCCTGCAGGTACCCACGCTGGTGTCTACCTTGTAAGTGGTGGCTTTACTACAAGATGCTACCATTATTTTTGGCATTTAGAAGAACTTTTAATTCACGAAAGTGATCCGACTACCTTTCTAACTTCCTGTAGCAGCTAGCTTGGCTTCATTCTTAAGGCTAGCTTATTCATAATCAGGAAGTAGTTGCACACTGTTTTCTGCAGAACTGTCATGTCAGTCCTCTGCTACAGATACTGTTTTTGTTCGCTTCGCTGCTCATGCTCTTTGTTGATGGTTGTGCAAATTAGCTGTTAAAGCACAAAATCCCTCAACAACAACATGAGAGACTGCCACCTAATAACTCCCTGCGTGTGTTCTCTGTGGAGGCGATCTCCATCTCTTTGGTTGGTTGTTTGCCATGCAGTTGCTCTTTTTTTTCTCATTGCATTTCATATGTTCAAATAGAGTTTACCTTCACAAAAGTTTTATTCATCAGCCAGTCAGTTTACCGTAATTTCCAGACTATAGAGCGCACCTCAACATAAGCCGCACCAACAAGGTTTTCTACACACGCCACACTCAAACACAAGCCGCGGCGCAGCAGCCACATGCAGGTCTCCGGCGCACAGCGCATGTACAGGCATGACATAAGATAATTAGACAGAAAGATGCTACTTAGAAGTTTTTCGTTGTTGTTTTAATTCAACAAAACAAATTTTAAACACGGGTGAACGTGCCTGCAAGTTTAGAAAAGAAAGCAGCTCTGATAGCATTCATATTTCTGGATGGTTATAAAGTAAGAACAGCACTGACACGTTATTACCGGTCATTTGCATGTTTAGAAGAAAAGAACAGCGCTGACACAGCATTAATAAGCCCTGGATGATTAGAAAATAAAAACTGCACACAAAACATGCCTGGTTAGTAAATAAAACACTTGTCTACCAGAAGAAGTCATTCGCTCTCATCTTCCTCTTGCACACTAAAGCCATTAAAGTCCTCTTCTTCAGTGTCGGAGTTGAACAGCCTCAGAAGAGCTTCGTCACATACCTTTTCTGTGGCGATGTCGGTGTCGCTGTCCGTGTTGCTGTCATCATCCCCGGGTGAAGCTGGCTTGAACAAGTTCTTCCCGCTGCCGTCTCCAGCGCCGAACCATGGATTCATTCATGCCAAGCTTACATGCGGCAGCACAGTTTCCCTCCTTTACTGCCAGATCGATGGCCTTCAACTTAAATGCAACATCATATGAACTCACACGCGTAGTTACCGTGATGAGGGGATATGGATCTGAAAAAAATTCTTCGTCGTGCCGGCTGCTTGCATGTGCTAAATTAAAATGAGCACTTTCTTTGATTTCCACTTTTGACTTCCACCTGTTTCACTTTCTGCTAAAGCGCCCCCTGCAGGTGAAGGAAAACCTTCTGTAAAGCTGCACCTCATTAGAAACCACATGGTTCAAAGCGTTGGGAAAGAGTAGCGGCTTATAGTCCGGAAAATACGGTATGTGTTTCCTTTCAATTTCACACACAGCTGACTCAAATCATCAAATTAATTTCATTTCATTTATTCATAAAGCCCCTTCTGCGACCAATGCAGACGCCCAAGGTGCTGAACACAACACAATAAAAACATAAAACCATCAGAATAAAATACAACAATCGTAAAACCAACATAAAATCAATTAAAGGAGGAGAGTAAAAGTAAAAAATAAAATCCAGAAAAAGATTAAGAGGCCGGGGCATCGAAACCGGGTAAAATTTGCTAATCCTGAAAAGCCTTGACAAAAAAATGGGTCTTAAGGCGAGTCTTAAAAACCCCAATGAGGGTGACTGACGCACCACCAAAGGCAACCGGTTCCAAAGTGCAGGTGTCAACACCGAGAACGCACGGTCCCCCCGTGACCTGCACTTAGTGCGTGGAACGATCAACAGCTCCCTGCCGGCTGAGCGAAGGGCCCGCGAGGGGGGGTTGTTGGAGTCTGCTACGACCCCAGCTAGGGGTATGAGGCAACAAAGACTATTATTAAGAGGTGTAATTAAAGGCTAAAACTATTTATTTTGGTCTCAGAGGTAGCAGCTCACCTTGGAGTCCTGACAGTCAAAACTACAAGTAGATATTACTTAAATTAACTAACCGTAGATTTACCAACCAAAACCAAACTAAGATCAAGTCTGACGTGGTTAGTTACATAAATAAAGAAGCTAGGTTGATTACTGATACTGAGATTCAGAGCTGAAAGCTATTCACAAATTATTAGATTCTAAATTCTCTAGAAACCAGTTAGTGGTTTGTGGGAGCCGAACATCTAAATATCGTGTTCTCGTAAACATTTCGATGGGCTTTGACGTGGGACATGGGCACAGATCTGTGTCTACTCTTTCTATCACGCACGGGTAAGCTGCTGCTTTTCAAAAGTTGCCACTCATTTAGCCATCACCAGGAAGAGTCAGCACACTAGTGTGGCTCTGGCCAAGGTGATGATTTCCTTCAGGGCACAAACAGAGCAGAGCTGTCCAAGGTTCTGAATTCTCAGTGCTTCGCTGGTCTTCAAGCAGGAAAAAGCAGCGGCACCTGGAGCACAGAGGCGGTGGCTGTAACAGAGCCACCTGCCTGTATATATATATATATATATTTTCTACGCTTTGTGACAGATCTGAACTTAAATCAACCTTTGCTCAACAACGAGGCTAAGCCTCACCTTTCGACCACATCCATCCCCTTTCTAAAATGAGTTCAACATTTCACACCTTGATTCATGTAACCGTGTCGCTTGTCTGATGGCCAAGTGGGTCAGTGACACACGTGCTGTCAAGGTGTGAGCAGGAGGTTAATGGTTGTCAAGGTGACATGAGGACAGATGGGAAAGGTCATGTTTAAGATTCCTTCAGAACATGTAATGATTCTTAGCCCCGACCAGAACTCCTCTTCGTTTACCTCGAGTGTGAGTAAAACCCAGGTGATGAATGGTTGTTTTCCTCTGCAGCTCTAATTCCTATTATAAACCATGATGGGTGAAATTTGGCTTCGCTTTGAGCCAAAGCATCACTTTCAGTAACGTTTGCTGAACTGTTTAGGCCTCAAAAGTTAAACCTGCCAAACAAATAATGTATTGTTCTGAATTGCTGTCCCATAGCAGGGACGAACTAACGGTTGTGGGCGTGCTGCACAAGTTTGTGCTCTTTTTTCCGCAAACCTTAAACGTGTTTCTGCTGTTTCCCCAACTCTGCAGTTGCTGTTAACATGCGTCGTGTTCCGCTGGAGATCCGGCACTGCTGCTGGTACAGGAACTCCTTTTAAAGACACAATGCAAAGAGTGTGCAGCGTTTTGTTCACAGCACGCCAGTAACTGTGGATTCTTCCCACGTTTTCTGACGATAACTGTAGAATAAATGGCGTTCACATCCACATAAATGTTCACATATAAACAAAGTCAGCTCCACTTGTGTGGCAAGATGCTGAGTGGGCGGGGTTCTTCCTGCACACTTACAGGAAAGCAGAAAAGTGTTAAAACAACAGGAAACAGGATTTGCATTTTTTTCAACATTACCAACAATATTGGTCTAATTCATGAAAACAGACATTAATCTGAGACATAAGTGCTCATTTTTATTACTTTAAGATAAGCTGCAGGACTTTTCCATGATGATGATGATGATGATGATGATGTAGAAATGGGATGGAAAGCAGATAATAGGAATAACAGGCACTCTGGTTATTTAGAGCATCTGAGTGACATCAAACAGTGTCTCTCCAAAAAGTGCTCCATAAAAGTCATTCCCTCTCTGAATCCATCCATCATCTTCAGCAGCAGAGATTTATGATTACAGCACATCTCTAATCAGAGCTCATGAACTCTACGGGGAATCTGAGGTGATCATTTCAACCTCTGTCACTCCCCCGCTGTCTCTACTTACAGCTTAATGCTTGGCTGTGAGGTCCCAGATTACTAAATAATTGGCCCGTCTATCTCTCTGCAGAGTCGCCCATTGTATTCATCATTTACGTTTCTGTCACACAGCCGATTCTTCAGCTCACTCAGAACGAATTATAGCAGATGAGACACGGCAGATCCTGGAAAATTGGAATAAAAATTATTTTAATCGGCAGCCGTGTATCCGGGTTCGGGTCGCCAGGGCAGTAGTCCAAGCAGGGAGGCCCAGACTACTTCCCTCTTCCCAGCCACTTAGGCCAGCTCCTCTGGGGGAATCCCAAGGTGTGTCCTGGTAAGCCGAGAGAGACAGTCCCTCCAGCGTCCTGGGTCTTCCTTTAGGTCTCCTCCTGCTTGGACATGCCTGGAAAACCTCACCAGACAGGTGTGCAGGAGGCATTCTTACTAGATGCTCGAGCCACCTCAATTGGCTCCTCTCAATGTTGAGGAGCAGCGGGTCTACTCTGAGCCCCTCCTGGATGACCGGATGGAGTTTTTGTTATTATTATTATTTTGTGCCAGAATATTTGACACTTTACTGGAAAAGTTTGGAACGTCAGCTCCAGCTTGGGGGAGGGGTTCTACCTTGGAGGAGTTTAAGTATCTTGAGGAAAATGATGCAGCAAACGTAATCCCATAGTTTAGTGACCGAACTCAGTACTTGTGCTTATTGTGTGAAATGGTATGAAGTTGGATACAACTGTGCATAAAAAGAAAAAAACTCTTGGACATTACATTTAGAAATATACATGTTTTGATGAAAGAAGTCACATTTATTATCTATTTTTTCACCCAATTGTGGTTTCCTTTAACTTCATCCTTTTATTTGTTCCACTGTGTGTGTGTGTGTGTGTGTGTGTGTGTGTGTGTGTGTGTGTGTGTGTGTGTGTGTGTGTGTGTGTGTGTGTGTGTGTGTGTTCCATCTCCTATTCATGCTTTTGTTGTCAGAGTGGTGATTTCCCAACAACTTCAGATTGATTTTGTTGCCTGCTGCAGCAGCCGGTAAGGTGGCGGTTAATGAGATCACCAGCAGCTGGACTAAACACTAGTGACAATAAAGAAACTGGTTTTCTGGCTCATTGGAATGGACACACACACACACACACACACACACACACACACACACACACACACACACACACACACAAACACACTCAGAGATGGATGCAAACTTCCACAACCTCTCCAACCAACCAAGCAAGACCTCTGTTATGGATTTTATGCCCAATTGTTCCTTTTGTATATATATATATATATATATATATATATATATATATATATATATATATATATATATATATATATATATACATATATATATATGACTCAGTTTCACCTGTATGAAGGAAATTAGTGTTTGTGTTTCTACAAACGTAGCTAGAGGACATGACTTCATTTTCTCTTGGAGCCAGAAAACAGATCATGCAGCAGATATGTGCACGGTTTCTTTCATTATGCATGTATGTGCATGACCAGACTTACTCTTCACCATCGAACTGCTGCTTGTTCAGCATTAGTGAGTTTCAGATGCCTGGAGGGAGGTCCCGCAGCACAGACCAAACCTACACCAGCTGCTGCTGTGGCAGCTCTGAGCTGTTTATCACGTTGGTGTGGTGTGAGTCGAGAATAAAGATCCAAACCCAAAGAAAAAAGAAAAACTGCTAAAGCACTAAGATAATCTGCAGCCAGATCTCAAAGCATCCACTGGATGTGGAACACCATTTAATTCAACCAGTCTGGAGTCAATTAATAACCTCTTAAACACACACACACACACACACACACACACACACACACACACACACACACACACACACACACACACACACACACACACACACACACACACACACACACTCCTGCGTTCACCTGGTTGATCCATTTACCAAAAGACCCAGATATGTTTTTATGCAACTGGGTTAATGGCCGCCTTATATGGAAGTCGACGTTGAAACATGGAGTTAGGTCACCGACGTGTTTCCCTTCACCCACAGCTCAAACATAAGTTAATCTCCATCTACCTGCAGTCTGGATGAGATCTTCAAAACAAAACATTCACGTAAAAAAGAAAAAAAGAAGTGAGAATTCTTATTTCAGGTTTATTGTCTTGAAGCAACGATTCAGTGAATGTTTGTTTGTCTTTGTCTGCTGGAGGCGATCACACAAAAGTAGCTGAAAGGAAAACAATTGGAGTAAAAATGGACCGACTGATCGGGAATGTCAGCTCCATCCTGAGGTACTTCCTGGTCCTATTGGGGAAAGGAAAGGGAAGGATGGCGGCCCTCTGTGATGCGTTTAAGGCCTTCAGGAGCCTCAGTTTTGCCGTCTAGGGTGGAATTTATTTACACCTGAAACATGCTTTAAGGTCACTGCAGAAAAAAAATCTCTATTTAGTTTGTTTGAACAGTTCGATTTGTGAATTTGAAAAAATAACTTTAGCTGACAGACAAATTCGCTCTACTCATTTTATGTTGGATTAATAGTAATGCTTCAATTGTCTGGAAAAGAAAAGAAAAGAAAAGAAAAGAAAAGAAAAGAAAAGAAAAGAAAAGAAAAGAAAAGAAAAGAAAAAAGAAAAGAAAACAACAGAACAGAAAAGGAAAAATGATAAGAACAGAAAAAAGGAAAGGAAAGACAGAAAAGAACAGAACAGAAAAGACAAGAACAGAACAGAAAAGAACAAAAAAGAAAGAAAAAAGACAAGAAAAGAAAAGAAAAGAAAAGAACACAAAAGAAAAGAAAAGAAAACAAAGAAAAGAAAAGAACAGAAAAGAAAAGAACACAAAAGAAAAGAAAAGGAAACAAAGAAAAAAGAGCAGAAAAGAAAGAAAATAAAAGAAAAGAAAAGGTGTTTTCATTAAAAACTGCGGATATAGAAAGTGCAGAATTTAAAGAGAAGCTGGAGGAGGTGAAGCATGTCGAACCAGTCTATTTAAATGATACTTTCATTCTGGAGGAACCTTAAATTCATGTTTTCTTCACTCCTGAAGCATCTTTACACTTAAACATCCTTTAGCTCTTCACAATAAGAGCCTCAAACATAAACACGTACCCTAAAATCATTATAAAACTATATAACGTTTCTTTCTTTATCTTTTTTGTAAAGCTGCTGCTGCAGCTCCACTGACAGAGGAGGGGGCAGAGCTGGAAGCCTCAAAGTCCCTGATGAGGGCAGGATCCTCGATGAAGGACCGAGAAACCCATGAGTGATCCTCGGGCCCATAGCCCTCCCAGTCCACCAGGTACTGAACTCCCCGGCCCCGGCGGCGCACGTCGAGAAGCCTGCGGAGAATTCCAGGAATTCTGAAAAGTTCACAGCAGCTTTTGTTCAGCTCCAGATACAAGTTAAAGTATCCGAGGAATGAAGTGTCCTGTAGCACACGTTAAAATGAAGTCACCATAAATCATTTACTCAAGGCATTATGGGTGTTGTAGGCCTGTATGTCCAAAACTCCTGAAAAGCAGTTTCTTGGGATTATCGTCTTCGTCTTCCTCCGCTTATCCGGGTCCAGGTCGCGGGGGCAGCATCCCAACTAGGAAGCTCCAGACCGTCCTCTCCCCGGCCACCTCCACCAGCTCCTCCGGCAGGACCCCAAGGCGTTCCCGGACCAGATTGGAGATGTAACCTCTCCAACGTGTCCTGGGTCGACCCGGGGGCATCCTGCCGGCAGGACATGCCCGAAACACCTCCCCAGAGAGGCGTCCAGGAGGCATCCTGACCAGATACCCAAACCACCTCAACCGGCTCCTTTCGATCCGGAGGAGCAGCGGTTCTACTCCGAGTCCCTCCCGAATGTCCGAGCTCCTCACCCTATCTCTAAGGCTGAGCCCGGCCACCCTACGGAGGAAACTCATTTCGGCCGCTTGTATCCGCAATCTCGTTCTTTCGGTCATTACCCAAAGCTCATGACCATAGGTGAGGATTGGGACGTAGATCGACCGGTAAATCGAGAGCCTGGCTTTCTGGCTCAGCTCCCTCTTCACCACGACAGATCGGCTCAGCGTCCGCATCACTGCAGACGCTGAACCAATCCGCCTGTCGATCTCCCGATCCCTCCTACCCTCACTCGTGAACAAGACCCCGAGATACTTAAACTCCTCCACTGGAGGTAGGACCTCTCCCCCGACCCGGAGTTCTTGGGATTATTTTCCTCATAATTTCGACTTTAATCTTTTAATTTTGCTACTTCTCCTTTACTTGCAGCCACAAGTTTTTAGTTTCAGGTGTCGACTAACTAAGCATCTCCTCATGGTGGCTAAAAATCTCAAAAGACTGCAGGGTGCAAGATAATGGGGATCAAAGTCCCCCCAAACAGCAAAAATCATAATAATAATAATAACAATAATAATATTTAATAATACACACACACACACACACACACACACACACATTTTATTTATTTATTGAAACCTTTATTTTTTTATAAGAAAACTTTACAGTTAATAATTTGAACAATGACAACTGATTAGCAAACATTACATTTTCCATTCATCTACTTCAAGGCACTAAAAAAACGTTAGAAGGATAATAGAAGCTGAATAAAAGCCTATTTCCTTCTACTCTCATGCAGTAGATTCTATTTTCATTGAAAACAGTTTGGGTTTGAGTGTTATAACGCTTAATCATAATGCCAAAAAGCACCAGCAGTTCCACCATTGCACACCGAGCGGGTCACGTCTTTGGGATCAGTGTCCATGATTGCAGCAGTTTAAGTGTATTGATGAGCGAGTGTGTGGCGTACAGTACGCGTGATTGTCCTGACTTGTGTGGGCTGAGTATACGTTCATGCACGCATATCTGTGCGCGTGGGTGCACTTGTCGGTGTGCATATAAATCCCACACCAGCCTCAGGTGTGTTTGGAGCAGATTTTCAGGAGAGTTAGAGATAAATCATCTGAATCCTCGCTGACATCTAAACCCCCCAAAGCTCTAATCAAGCGTGGTCTGAACCAAATGTGAACAGGCAGGGAGTTGGCCTCTGTGAGGGCTTCAATCACCACCGCTGATGTCTCACTTTGTTTATGTGTCTGAGGAGAGAGATAAGGACGCCACTCTGAACATCAAGGAGGGGGAAATGTCAACGAGAACAAGTGGGACACCGTAGAAGCTTTTGCTTTAATGTCTTAACAACCTATGACCTGAGTTGTGTCCCTAATGTTGAGCCATTAATAAACAGACAACTCCATCTACTCATGTTGATTGCAATAGAGCTCCGGGCGTTGACGTCACTTCTCCCAGCATGCAACAGTTCAAGTGAGTGTTGCACTGGTAAAGCTCCTGATGTAGTTCAATTCCCAGACAAGGACTGGTGCTGGGCCGTAAATCATTTGCTACATAATATCACATATCCTGCATTAAAGGGGCTTTACGGAGTTTTACATTTTTATGCTCGCGAATGCCCCCTCAGGCCAAAAGCATAACGGCAGCTTCAATAGTAGGCTCGTGCACGAGGCGCGCATGCTGTACGTGGACACTCCTTAACGAAAATAACAGCTGAGACAGTCCCGTGTGTGTGTGTGTGTGTGTGTGTGTGTGTGTGTGTGTG
>SSNQ01000375.1:1588242-1607494 GCA_006942095.1 Nothobranchius kuhntae | reverse complement strand
GGGGGGGCTGAAGCAGAGCAGTAAAGATGCAGAAACTATCATTGTTAGAAGACATGTTTAACTTTGAAAATGTGGACGCAATTTTAATTGTCAAAAACTCCAGGGAACCAACCAAACCCACCCCCCGTGCCGCTTCAGATGTTTGACGTCATCAACAACTAGTCAAAGTCGACTCGATTTTCATTACTTGACTGTCGACTTTAAAAAAAATTAAGTCATGCAGCCCCGGTCTACTGCTTCAGGACCTGGAACCACCTGCTGTAACCAATTAAAACCATGAATTCTGCCCTCTAGAATGTCTGACCTTTGACCTTTGACAGACTATTCCTGCTGGAAAACCCTCTAATGTGGGTGAATTCTGATGATTCTGTTCAGAGAGTGGTTACTCCGCAGGGATCAGAGGGACTTGGTTCCAGTTGTTGGCTGTTAGGTTTAGGGACCACTTACTTTTCCACAAAGTTCCACTCGGTTCGTGTAATCGTGGAATTATTTAATTAATGAACTTTATACTTAAAGAGCAAGTCACCCCCAAATCACATTTTTGTTGCTGATAAACTATATAAAGGACTGTCTAATCATGCCACAGACATGTGTAGTCAATAATTTGGCAGTTCAGTTCATCTTGGTTAAAATTCAAATATTCTGCCTAAAACTATCAGTGTTGTGCCGTCGTCAGGGAAAAATTCTGCTCTGTATTTGAATCTAAATCTGCCACCGCTATTGGCTAAGAGGTATGCTATGATGTCATCTGGTATATTATGATGTCAAAATGCCATTGTGAGCCTGTGTGTATTTGTTAGCGGCTCCGCCCACTCGGTCTGCCAAGCAACAGCATTTGTTGCATTTTTCAAACATGAAGTGGGAGTGAAGTAAGTTTATTGTAGGGGGTGACTTGCTCTTTAATCAGGTCCCGTTTGTCTGATGGTGAAATTTGTTTCTGATCTGAAACATTTAAGAGACAAAAGAACAAAATAAGGAATCTTTTAAGTGGCGAATACTTTTTCACAGCTCTGTAGGTCGGGCTGTGAAGCAGATTATTCTGGATTTTTATTAAGTCGTGATTACACGCCTCCTCAAAATGACAACTACATCCACAAAACAACAACCCGGATGTGTCCGTGTACCAAACACCCTGTTGTTTGTGATGAAAAAGCAGAAACAGGAAGAAAAAAGAGTTCAGATGAGATGGACTGAAACAGGTTGCCTTGCAAAAATAATGAAAAAGGAAGAAATTCTCAGTTCTGATCAAACTCGTGTTTCCCTTCGGCAAAACACGAGCAACCCTATTTTCACCTGACATGAAATATCAAATATTCACAAGTGTAACTGCAGCTGGAGACTTTGACGAATGCCTATTGGCCGTCTGATTGATGCAGGCGTTGCCAGGCAACGGCTCATTCGTAAAATCATGAAAGGTTTCTCTCAACTTAGAGTTTAGCTTCGAGTTGCGCCAGAATAAGGATTAAAGACAGACTTTAAAGATCAAGATTATTAAAGTCTAACTTATTAAAACTGCATTAGTTAAATCATCATGTGCAGCATGAGTTCAGAACCATGATGCTGAATGCAAATAAGCCAAACCTGAGTATTTGCTGACAGTTTCTAAAGCTAAATGTTCTCTTTTTACAAACATAAGCAGTTTTTCACCCAAAAATGCCTCAATGTGTTCTGCCTCCATGTGGTTGTGCTTCAGATGCAAAAGTGAACATGAATAAAGATTTGTGTGAATATCTGGCTTAGTTAAGCCTGAGGAGAAACATCAGATCTGCTTTAATTCTCCTCGTTTTGCTGATTTAATTCATTGTTCGTGTCTAAGTCGGGTTCAACTCTCTCCAAAGTCATTCCGTTTCACTTTTCATTTGCTCACAATGTGTCCAGATTACTTGAAAAATGCTCCTTAATTTTATGTCCTACTTTGTCCTGCAAAGGTTGTCTCCCAGGCTTTGCACGTTTTGGTTCCAGACAGTTCTTGAATAGGAAATTGAGAAAAGTTTGAGGAGGATTAAAAATGTGTTCAAATGTGCAAAATACCTCTAGCTTCCGGAATTGGTCAAGATTGGGCTGTCAAGATTAGCACTGTTGCCTCGCAGCACGAAGGTTGCAGGTTTGAATCTCGGCTGCAACCTTTCTGCGTGGAGTTGCGTGTTCTCCCCAAGCTTACGTGGATTTCCTCCGGGTTATCCGGTTTCCCCCACAGATCACAACATGCCCTATAGGTTATAAATTGTAAGCCGCTTTGGATAAAAGCGTCTGCTGAATAAATAAACATAAACATAAAATTCAAGCAAAAGAAAGAAGCTCAACACTAAAGCAGGTGAGTGAGTGTTTTCTACGTTTTTATACATACGTGTGTACTAAATTGATAGATTCCAATCAGTTAAATTGATTTGTGTATTTCCCTGCTTTTCTCTGGGCTTCCTGGCTCATTAATGTGGACACAGCAGCCATGATGTTTTGGTCTTTACTTGGGTGTTAATCACGGACATATTGCTGGGCTGCAGCCCGTCTTTTGACTGGCACAGGTCGATTTGATCATATCATTCCAGTTCTTGCCTCTCTCAATTGGATCCCACTTCAGCTCCGTGTTCAATTTAAGATTTTGGTTCTGGCCCACAAATGTTTAAATGGCCTTGCTCCTAGCTGTTTATTTGAACTTCTAGTGCCATACATCCCGTCTCGTGGAGTCTCATAGATTGAGAGTGCCTAGGGCGAGGCTACAGAGAAGAGGTTTTAGGTCTCTCTCAGTGGCTGCACCTACTTTGTAAAATGTGTTTGTCATGTTCTGTGTCCCCTTGGTGCCCAGCCCCCTCCTGTTCTTCCTCTGCGTTCCCCTCGTGGGTCCCCTTGTGTTCTGTGTGTCCTTGACCTTCCCCAGACCACTCAGGTTCTCCTCATGTGTCTTCTTGTGTTCTCCAGCTCCCTCTAGGCTTCCCTTATGTTTCCTCCTAGTCACTCCCTTGTGGTTCCTGTTTGTTTGCTGTAGTCCTCCTCACCCCGCTAGTCATTAGTTGTTTATCTTTGCCCTTAGTTTCTAGGTTTAGTTATTTAGTGTTTTATAGGTTATGGTTTATCTCCCCCTCTGCTTGTTCCTTCCCCATTTAGTTCACTGATGACACAATCAATCAATCAATCAACCAATCATTAAAAGATACTTTATTAATCCCAGGGGGAAATTTGAGTTTCAGTACACACAATTCAGAGATCAGACATACATGGGCAAGACACTTGACAAGAATTGGTGACTGTGGTCATTCGCAACCCTGAGTCGCGCTACCTTAATAGAGATAAGAGGGTTACATGAGGATTGGTTCAGGTGGAGGAAAAAAAGGCACTTCAGAGTTACCCTCCACCAGGAGGGCAGCTTTGCTCTGCAAAAAAACACCTCAAGCATTTATACAACAGACTTCAGGTTGGGCTTTCACAGCATCTGTCTGCATTCCTTCGTGGGAATTTTTAGTTGCTCGCCGCTCAAGGCTACCAGGGCGTCACATTCAGATAACAAGAATTTGTTTGGGTCAGGCTGAGATAATTTTCCTCTCTGCCTTCAGTCTTTAAACTGATAATTTTCAGTCCTTCAGTGAAGCCAGTTTTGGGTTTTAAACCTGTCCATACCGTCCGGTGACTCTCTCCGAGATGACAAACACCTGTCTTCCCTCTAGACCTCACTCCTCACACCTGTTCCCCTGATTGCTTCCCTCTGTGATTAAAAATCCTGTCTTGTCCCTCAGTGTTTCTCAGTCCATTTTATGTGTCTGCGTTGTTCTGTTCCCTCTCGAGTTTTGCCCGAGTCCGTGCTCATGTGTGAGCTTCTGTTTTGTTTTTTGACCGCTCAGTGCATTTGGGAATTAAGCCTGATTTTTGTTTGTGCCTTGGGACTTTGGCACATCCTCCTTTAAATAAAGAATTATTTCTTTATATCTGCTCCTGTCTTGAGTGATCTGGTGTTCTGCGTTTTTGGGTCCTAACCTCCTGCTCAGCGTGACAGTGTTGCCCATCTCATTTAGGCAGGCATCATCTGTTGCCATTTTTAAAACGCTACGGAAGACTTATTCATACTCGACAGCTTTTGGTATTTCTAGTTGACTTGGTAGTCCTGCTTTTTACATTTCTTACGTCTGATTTTTAATGTATTGTTTTGATTTTATTATGTTTTTACTTGACTGCCTACATGTTTGGTTTTATATGTCTATGTTCAGCACTTTGGGCAACACTGTTGCATTTAAAGTGTTACACAAACAGTGTTGGGAGTAACGCGGTACAAAAGTAATTATTCACTTCTTTAGGCTACGTGGGCTATGTGACAAACTTAGATGGAGGGGGAAGCGTGTCGGATGCCGGATGAAGCTGGGATCGGCTCGACGTGGCACGTCGGATGCTGTGTGTGGAGTTGTTGGCTCTGAGGGGGACGGTGGGACGCCGGAGCACCAGTTGGATCCGGTGCCGTTGAATCTGGCGGCTTCCAGATTGGTGTCGGTGGTGTGCGGCGGCGGGATGATCCGGTCGCGGTGCCCTGCACTACAGCGGCGAGCTCGCGGGAGAGGAGTTCACGGACAAAATCTACGTGAGGTGATATGTGAATCAGCAGAGCCCTCGCCAGTAGATCCAGAAGGCTTGAGTATAACGGCATCTTCTTCCATCATCAGGTTTGCTGTGTCCAATGCCAGATCTATTATGAATAAGACTTTTATTCTGAATGATTTTATTGAAACAAACGGTCTGGAGTTCCTGTGTGTTACTGAATCCTGGGTCCCTAAAGATGAAACTGCTGCTTTTGTGGAACTTCTTCCGGATGATTTTACATATTTTAGTGTTCCGAGACCCTCGGGGCGTGGTGGAGGATTGGCAGCCAATGTAAGTCATCAATTATGTGTAGGCAGGTATATCCATCCTCTGTGCCTACCAGCTTTGAACTGTGCCTCTGTGAGCTGGGATGCTCTCAGAAGCTACTGGATGCTCTCCTATATCGCCCACCGAGACAAAACTATGATTTTATGGATGATTTTACTGAACTGCTTGGCGAGCTGATTCCCAAGTATGATCAAGTGTTACTTCTTGGGGACTTTAACATACATGTGTGCTGTCAGGATAAACCTTTGGTGAATTTTTTTTTTTAAATCTCGCTGACTGTTTTAATTTGGTTCAGTTAGTGGACCAATCCACACGTTAGTGGCCATATTTTAGACTTGGTGCTGCCACTGGGTGTAGGAGTCTCAAACCTGCAGGTCCAAGAGGCCTATTTTTTAGATCACAGGCCAGTATTGTTTGATGTGGCCTGGAATCACAAACGTGTGCAACAATATGCTCCGATGAAGCGCTGTCGGATGTTAAAAGACTCTACAGCGGCTGAGTTTGCCGCAGCGTTTTCTATGAGGGGTGCGGAGCAAGACTACAGAGCTTGGACCACAGAAGAGCTTGTTATACACTTTGAGTCAGCATGCACCATGGCACTTGATGTGGTAGCCCCAGTACGGGTAAAGAAACCTAAAGCTAAAAAGGAGCCATGGTTAACTGAGAGTACGCGAGCACTGAAAAGGATGTGCAGGAAGGCCGAGCGGAGGTGGAGAAAGGATGGGCTCCAGAGCTCGCTTGACCTAATAAGAGGTCATTGGATTGGCTATCAGAAGGCTGTGAAGGATGCAAGGAGAAAGTACTTTTCCAACATAATCTCCTTAAACTCTCAGAATGCTCGGATACTTTTTAAGACAGTGGACTTTATTTTAAATGTCAATGAGCCCCTTGCGATTGAGTACACCACTGAGTCATGTAACTATTTTTGGACTTCTTTGTGGACAAGGTAAGGGTGACAAGGGCCTCTATTCCACCACTTAAGCATGCCCCCTATGCAGATCTCTGTGTTCCAAAGGCACTGGAGGGTTTTCAACCATTAACTCTTGCAGAGCTTGTGGATCTGGTCATGGGACTTAAGCCAACAGGGGCGGTAACTGATGTTCTCCCGGCAAGAAGTTTTTTCAGTAGTGGGTGATCACGTACTGCAAATTGTAAATAGCAGCTTGATATCTGGGGAAGTCCCTACTCCCCTAAAGCAGGCGGTGGTACGACCTCTGCTTAAGAAATCAGGATTGGACCCAACAATCTTGTCCAATTACAGACCTGTATCTACACTCCCTTTCATCTCAAAAATCATAGAGAAGGTTGTGTTTATCCAACTGGTGTCTTTTCTACAGGAATGGGAAATTGGAGAAGTATTTCAATCTGGGTTTAAACCCTTTCATAGCACTGAATCTGCACTGCTTAAGGTCCTTGATGACATTTTATTAGCTAATGATTCCGGTGATGCTGTGGTTCTGGTGCTCTTGGACTTGACATCAGCCTTTGATACCGTTGATCATAGCATCCTAATAAACCGGCTGGAGCGGTCTGTGGGCATTACGGGCCAGGCACTTAAGTGGATACAATCTTACTCTACTGGGGGAGTTCTGTCTGAGGTTGGGGGACTGTTCCTCTGATCTGGCTGAGCTGCCTTGGGGAGTCCCCCAGGGATCGATTTTGGCCCCACTATTTTTCTCCTTATATCTCCTACCCCTGGGTGAACTATTCCGTAAACATGACGTGTCATTCCATCTATATGCTGACGATTTCCAGGTCATTTTTCCAATTAGGCGTGGTGGTTTATGCACCATTCACCCTCTGTTGGGCTGCCTGGAGGACATCAAGCTATGGTTGGCTCAGAACGTCTTGTGTTTCAACGAACACAAGACTGAAGTAATTCTGTTTACGCCTCCAAAGACCCTAGGAGGTGCCCAAGGGCTTGATTTTTCCACTCTGGCACCGCATCAGAAGGCGGTGGTCACTAACTTAGGGGTAAAACTGGACGCAGAGCTCAGATTTGATGCTCAAGTGAACGGAATCGTGAGATCTTGCTTTTTTCATCTAAGCCGCATAGCGAGAATTAAGCCTTTTCTGTCCCATAATCATTTGGAAACTGTAATCCATGCCTTTGTTACCTGCAGGCTGGATTATTGCAACTCGCTATATGCGGGGCTTAGGCAAGCTCCAATAGCACGCCTCCAGGCGGTTCAGAACTCGGCTGCTCGGTTGTTAACATCTACCAGGAGGTCTGAACATATAACACCAGTCCTACGTGCCTTGCATTGGCTGCCTGTCTTTTATCGCATCAGGTTTAAGGTAATCCTGTTTGTGTTTAAGGCGTTAAGCACAGGGGCACCTAAATATCTTTCTGAAATCATCCACCAACATGTCCCGGTGCGTTCCCTTAGGTCAGCTGACCAGAGACTACTAACTGTGCCCAGGTACAGCCTGAAGTCTTGTGGGAGTCGTGCCTTTTCAGTACTTGGACCAAGTCTCTGGAATGAGCTGCCAGCTGATGTAAAGCAGGCCAAATCATTGGAAACCTTTAAAAGCAGACTAAAAACACATGTTCTCGCTCGCGTTTGGACATTGAAGTAGGGAAAAGTAGGCTGGATATGGATTGCGAACTTGCACTCAGGATTTTGTATTGTATTTCTAATGGATTGCTCATTGGATTTTAAATGGTTATGTTTCTGTCCAATTGTGGTGCTTTTTATTGGTGTACAGTGCTTTAGTTGTCCATTTTGGCCATGTGAAAGCACTTTATAAACAAAGTTGATTTGATTTGATTTGATTTACTGTAATGCATTGCTTTTTGCTGTAATGTGGTAATATAAGGCATTACAGGGAAAGGAAATGGTAATATTTACTCGGTACAATTGTCAGTAACGTGGTAATTACAATGCATTTTTAAACCCAGAATCAAGATGTGGGTTTCCTAACAATTCAAATTGCGGGAAGACTGAAAAAAGATCCAGTATCCACATATATGACGTCATTTATGGACTCAGCTTTGCGGGCATTCTATGAGAAGAGAGGACGCAGCGGTGACGGCTCAAATACTCCAGCTGTGTCCTGCGCGCGGCCGCTGTTATATTCACAAAACCGCTCCACCAAAACAAAGTCATTCATTTGCAATCGTTTATATCAGCCCATATTCTCTGGTACTTCAAGTACTTTTCAGTTGGGTTCATAATCTGTGCCCCGGTGATTTCAACTCATTGCTGCTGGAGCGCAGCGCATATGAAGCTTTTTATTTTATTTTGTTATTTTTTTGCGTTCGGTAGATCTCTTTGGCTGATTAGTTAGAAAGTAGAAAATCTAGGAAACAATTTTTCTGGAGGACGGAGAAAACATGCAGCATGCAGGAAGGTTAGAGAGAGAAAGAGCCGGAAATTATTCAAATAAAATCAAGAAAACAAAACAAAGTGCTTGAAAAGAGAAAAAAATGTAGGTAGATTTATCCCCAACACACATTTTTACCAGTGAAAAGCAATAATATATAAGCATTTAATATTTATACATGTGATAGAATCAGATCACCCCAGAAGTCAGTCCCACATCCAGGGCCGTATCAAGGCATTTGGGGACCAAGGCAAATATAGGCTTGGAGCCCCCACCACCCCACTCCCTGCTCAGATGGCCCTATAAGACGGCAGCGTGCTGAGAGTACAGATTGTTGTTGTTTTTATTTAATAAACAATCATTTTAAAGCACTGTTATTATATCTGACTGTTTTAACAGCAACCCTAGCTCAGACACCACATCACCTTCCACATATATGTCATGAGCTCACTGAGCGTCACATGACCAGATTCATACTGAAGTTGTTTTGGTGAAAGTAACTTAAAGTAATGCTAAAGTAGTGTAATGCCTTACATTTTAAAATCAGTAATATTGTAATGTAATGAATTACTTTAAAATGAGGGTAACAAGTAATAAATAATGCATTACAGTTTTGAAGTAACTTGCCCAACACTGAACACAATACCATAATGTTGTCAAGACTTGCGTGCATTTNGGGAAGACTGAAAAAAATCCAGTATCCACATACATGACATCATTTATGGACTCAGCTTTGCGGGCATTCTATGAGAAGAGAGGACGCAGCGGTAACGGCTCAAATACTCCAGCTGCGTCCTGCGCGCGGCCGCTGTTATATTCACAAAATCGCTCCACCAAAACAAAGTCATTCATTTGCAATCGTTTATATCGGCCTATATTCTCTGGTATTTCAAGTACTTTTCAGTTGGGTTCATAATCTGTGCCCCGGTGATTTCAACTCATTGCTGCTGGAGCGCAGCTCATATTAAGCTTTTTATTTTATTTTGTTATTTTTTTGCGTTCGGTAGATCCCTTTGGCTGATTAGTTAGAAAGTAGGAAATCTAGGAAACAATTTTTCTGGGGGACGGAGAAAACATGCAGCATGCAGGAAGGTTAGAGAGAGAAAGGGCCGGAAATTAATCCAATAAAATCAAGAAAACAAAACAAAGTGCTTGAAAAGAAAAAAAGTAGGTGGATTTATCCTCAACACACATATTTACCAGTGAAAAGCAATAACATATAAGCATTTAATATTTATACATGTGATAGAATCAGATCACCCCAGAAGTCAGTCCCACATCCAGGGCCGTATCAAGGCATTTGGGGACCAAGGCAAATATAGGCTTGGAGCCCCCACCACCCCACTCCCTGCTCAGATGGCCCTATAAGATGGCAGCGTGCTGAGAGTACAGATTGTTGTTGCTTTTATTTAATAAACAATCATTTTAAAGCACTGTTATTATATCTGACTGTTTTAACAGCAACCCTAGCTCAGACACCACATCACCTTCCACATATATGTCATGAGCTCACTGAGCGTCACATGACCAGATTCATACTGAAGTTGTTTTGGTGAAAGTAACTTAAAGTAATGCTAAAGTAGTGTAATGCCTTACATTTTAAAATCAGTAATATTGTAATGTAATGAATTACTTTAAAATGAGGGTAACAAGTAATAAATAATGCATTACAGTTTTGAAGTAACTTGCCCAACACTGTATACAAATAAACCTGATTTTATTAGATGATGCTGACCTTTATAACCCGATACCTTCAGTATAATCACACAAGTTTGCACACGTGTCCCAACACCCCAGCTCTTGTTTTTCTCATCTCTGCTCCACTTCTCACTCTCATCTGGATGCAGATTTCTTTATTTTTTTATTCTGGTTTGATTTGTGCCTCGTGGCAAAATAAAAATAAAAATAAAAAAGACTGAAATGAGAATATGCAGACAAGCAGCAGCTCCTATACTGTCTGCTGGTGGCAGCTCTTTTCGCCTGCAGCAGCTGAGCTTAACAAAAAGAGGGTAGAAGCTTGTGGAGAAAACGCTCTGCCAGATGCAGTGTGGAAGTGATGCTCATGCCTATTTGCATTTATAGCAGAGAGAGAAAATCCAATCAAAATGTGAAACAAGGATGGATTTAGATGCCAAGTCGGTGTAAGAATGGAGATGTGTGAGTGATGGTGTTTGGGGGGCTGTTTTTGGGGTGGTGACATCAGACTCATTACAACTGAAGTTTTTGTCATGTTAAACACCTGCTCTGTAGATCAGGTCTCTGGCGACAGGTGCTCAGCAGCCTCGCTGTTGTTTCTGCCAAGTGAATTATCAGACTAGAGTGGAAACGTCTTCAGTTCTTCTGCACACAGAAGAGCACACGGGGTCTCACATGATCAACTGAATCAAGAGTGGTTCTGCATATTTAACGCTCCCCTCTTTTGTCTGCAGTCCCCAGAGAACAGCTGTTTGAAGCAGAGCTGCTGGAAGCCGTTCTAATGTATTCCTCCATGTGCCCACTATCAAAGACACCATCCTGAGTTTATTTGACCATGAAGTTGTCACGCTGTAGATTCAGGCTGATTCTCAGTGGGTTTTCCATCCCCTCAACTCAAACTGTTATCATTTAGTAAAATATTTATTATAAAAACAACAATGAAGCAAAGGATCCCGCTCCTGAAAGCACAGCAGTTACGTCTTTCTGCATATGTTTAGAGGTGGTGTCAGTGGAGTCCACGAGTCATTCAGACACTTATGAGCCAATCAGCATGCAGAGAGATCAGCATCAGGCTGAGTCTTGGACTCCAGTTGCTTTTAAGCAACCAAAACAAAGACTGCAGATCAGAATTTAGGGTTTGGGGTTTGAACCACAGGTATTTCACTCTAAACCAATCAGAGGGAAGCATAAAAAACCCTTCACCAAACTATGGATTAATCAAGCAGCCATCAGATGATGACATCATTCAACTGATGAAATCAGATCAGAGCTGCAGTCTCCTCGCCTTCCAGTTGGCTCGTGGGTCCCATGAGTGAAACACCCTGAATCACACGTTGTAATTCACTTTAAATGATAAAGTGTGTGAGTTCCGTCTTTGTCTGTCTTGTAATTTGAGATTTATTAGTTGTAAAAATGCGTCATTAAAATTATTACTAATCAGACGTCGCATATAGGTGAATGGCCTGTTTTTGTAGAGCCTTCTTATGGTTCTGCAACCCCCCAAGATGCTTTACAACACAAACCGTCACTCACCCATTCACACGCTGGTGGGGACGAGCTACGATGTAGCCACAGCTGCCCTGGGGCGCACCGACAGAGGTGGGGCCTGCCGAACAATGGGGCCACCGGTCCCTTCACCAGCAGGCAGGGTGGGTTAAGTGTCTTGCCCAATATGATGACGTCACAGAAGGGTCTGTTCTCCCCAGCGTAGCCATAAAGCTCCGGGAGTTGACGTCACTTCTCCCGGCATGCAACAGTTCAAATCAAAACGGCGCCATATTGGCAGGCAGAAGCCCGCAGCTGGACTATTTGTTATTGTAAGAAAACTCAATCAAACGGGAAATATGGTAGATTCCTGTTGTGCCCCAGGATGCAGAACAGACGCAGACGACATAAGGAATGAGCCATCTACAGGATTCCCCAAGATCCGGAACGCCGCAAACGTTGGATCATTGTAATAAAACACGCTAGTGAGCGGTGTAAAATGAAGCTGTGGGACCCCGAGAGTAAAGGTTTTCACTTATGCAGCGACCACTTCATATCAGGTACTTAAACCAACGTTTCCTCAACTGTGTATGGTGTTTATTTTAAATGCTTTTATTACGATTCTTAGTGGGCTTCCTAAACTTATTTTGGCGTGGCTTTTTCTGTCTTATTACTCACACCAACAACAAGTAAACATCACGTAAAACGTTGCCTCGTGAGTTCTGCGTGCTGCCGTTTACGTGTTTTATGATCACAGCAATTAACCGGCTAAGCTGTATTTAATTTTTAACCAATGGTTGATCAATTGTCAGATCACACGTAAAAAGCACTTTGGATTGCTGTTATCTGTCTCGGTGAGACAGATCTCAGACAGATCCTGAGACGATCCTGCCTGACATATTTATTTTATTCACGGAAAAAAATCAGACTAGTGATTTCTCTTGGCGTTCAGTTTATACCTTCAAACAGCAAAGCACTCTATTTAAACTTCTTACATGTAAATCTATTTATTTGTCCATCCATCCATTTTCATCCGCTTATCCAGAGTCGGGTTGCGGGGGCAGTAGCCTAAGTCGAGAGGCCCAGACTTCCCTCTCCCCAGCCACTTGGGCCAGCTCCTCCGGGGGAATCCCAAGGCGTTCCCTGGCCAGGTCCGGTAAGAAGTCCGCTCCGACAGCTTCTGGCATTTTTAAAAGGTATCCCAGGGGCACGGTAAGGGTCGGAGATGTTTAGTCTATTTAATTTCTGACTATATAAAATGATTTCTTCGGGTTTAAAGTGTGAAGTAAACTCAGACGGAGTAAAATCCAAGCCGATCCTGTTCATTTTGTTTACCTTTGTTGCCTGCCAACATGGCGTCTACTCTCTGAGAGTCACGTGACGTCCGGAGCTGTATACTAACCACATGACCAGAATTATGTTGGTTTTCTCCACGTTTAATGCTCCTTTTGTCCTGGAAGAAGAATGTGAAGCTCGCTGAACGCACAGACGTTTCCTCCTCGTCTGATTTGATGACGTGATTTTGGTGAGACGAGCAGTTGGAGTCCTATATGTGTTTTCACCCAAAACCTAAAGTAACTTTTGTCGCCCGTCTAAAATAAGCGCTTCCTTGGCATCAGAGTGTCTTTAAAAATGACGGACATCACATGGAAAACTCATGGCTCATATCAAACGGGATCAGGAAATAACTTATCTGCTCATAGACACTCATTCATTTTGGTGGCAGCGGGGCAGCCATGGTCCAGGAGTAGAGGGGCGTGGCTTAGGCTCATTATGTAAACACATGTATGTTTTTGTTTGTGCGTCCACTTCAGAAGGTACCAGAAAATTTGAAAAGGTTTGGTTCTGTCAGAAGAATGAACCTCCTGTACACTCGAGTTTTAGTTCAACTCTTCTTCTGCTGACGTTCTCTTCTGCTGCTCAACTTGCTGACACTGCCAAAAAAAAAGCACATTTTCAATTCTCAATATTCAAACCTCTAATCACGTTTTTGTTTCTCGCTTGTGTCATTTTTGAAATGTTGCTCTCTCTGAGGAAATCTGACTCGACTTCATTTATCATCAAAGGTATGGCAAGAAATCTGAGACGAGACATTCTTGGCTCTCAACCTTTCTTCAGTCTAAAGTCCCAAAAGAGCTCCGAGTCAGACCTCTCGTCTAAATCGGCCTCTCATGCTCTCCGTCTTTCATGTGGCTCTGAGGGAGAGGGGATTCTAGGCTTAGAGACTCAAATGGCTAAGTGAGG
Organism: Nothobranchius kuhntae; assembly: GCA_006942095.1. Classification (NCBI taxonomy): domain Eukaryota; kingdom Metazoa; phylum Chordata; class Actinopteri; order Cyprinodontiformes; family Nothobranchiidae; genus Nothobranchius; species Nothobranchius kuhntae. The sequence continues at coordinate 1,593,895 of SSNQ01000375.1, read as the reverse complement.
ATAATACTACCATTAAAGAGAGAGAAAGCAGCAAGACAGTGCTGGAGATGCAGAGGGAAAGTGGGATGGGAGAGGAGGAAGGATAAAGCAGAGAGCGGGAGAGTTCAGTCAAAAGAAGGCTTTCATAAGAGAAGGAGCAAAAAAAAAAAACCTTTTGGAGGTTTTGGCTAAAATCCGTCTATCTGCATTGCTCGGGAGTGTTGGATTTGAGCTCCTGTGAGAATATTTTCGATTGTCAGTAATAACATTTGAGCATTACAACGCTAAAAAAGAGACAGAAAGGGGGCAGAACAGAAGAAAGAGTGGAAGCAGGATGGGAATAAAAGAATGGGAAAAAGAACCGGGATTCCTTCTGCTCCGTCTGTAACTCAAAGATGGAAAAAATGTGTGCGTTTAAGAAATGTGTCACATTTTTAGTTTGGAAAAGACAAACCATTTCTTCGTATATTTAGACTGGGAGGAGGGTCCAGGGACCATCTATTTAACCCCCATCCGTTCATTCGGACTCATGCGGCTGTGGCGATGCTGGTGGTCCGCCCTTCTCCTCTTGGCCTGAAGCCAGACACTGCAGTCTCTTTTCTGATTCGATGCTGGTTTGCATGAACTTTGTGTTTTATGGAAGCCATATTGATGCTGCTCTAGTTTATGCAACAGAACACGGTTCATGTCCTTTTGTTTACTTCACTGGCTGCTGCTCGGGTTTTACCGGACATCAATAATAAGATGCATCATTTTTATAAGCTTCAAAATGTTTTTTATTTATTTATTTATTTATTACATAGTAAAAGAAGACTATTAGTGGAAAATATGAAATTATTTTTATCCTCTGTAAATATTTTTACTTTATTTTTTTAAGCATGAGTCAAGTCAGCGTGCATGTCACTAGATGACCTGCTCGCAGATAAATGCTCTGCATCAAGACTCCTCTCATGTCCCTAAAATATCAGAATTCAGGGTTTTAACTCTAGAACTACCAGGACTTACCCCCTCAGCTCTACCAGGGGTAGCCAAATGGCTCCTTGGTTTGAAAATCACAACTCAATCATCGACAATTAGCTGCCTTTCATTTGTAAATATAGCCATTATCTGTGCAGAGCACAGACAACGGCCCATTGGAACGTGGAGGAATGTTGGGGAACTTGAAAATGTTCAGTCATTTAGGTTGGCCTCAGTTTGTTTGCCTCTTTAGCCCTGGTAGAAAATGACTCACAAGCCCGTTTTACAAGACACACTGCGCCAGCAAATCAGCGTAACATTACCGTAATTGTGTGTTTATAAACATGGCGTTGTGCGAATTTTGCTGCATTTGTTGCGCCTCGCTTGGTAGTAATATTGCGGTAATTGTCCGTCCCATAAACAGTGATTGCGCCTTGGCACAACAGAGGAAGATGTCAAATGACGCAGCAAATGTGCAGCGAACCCCAACCAGAAAGAGTATGTAAACCACGTAAACATGGGAAAGTTAGTAAACAACCAGCGGACGTGGCTAATTGTAGTGTTAACAGAATCAGAAGCGGTGGTTTAAATCCTGAGACAAAAGGGCTCATTTTTAAAGATTTCTCATCAAAAATAATTAATGAAGCTCTCATAACACGTTTGCTGACGCTTTAAGACAATAAAGAATAAAGTAAAAGTAAGTCGACCCAAGCCATTTCATAGCAGCATCAGAAGTGTGTGTGTGTGTGTGTGTGTGTGTGTATGTAAAAGGAACAAGTCCAGCACCCAAACATGAAACTGGGTTAAATCTCTGGGAAAAAGAAAATCTACTGAACAAAAAGTTGTTTGTCAGGCTTCTGAAAAATCTGCAGAAACATCAGAAAGTCTGACTCCTCGTGTTCTTGGATTCGAGAACCCGACTTCTTTTGGAGAACAGATCTTCCATGAATGCAGGCGCATGAACACACCGGAGTTATTGTCACAGAAGGAGGAGAAGACGTGTTTTTATTATTCAGGAAAAGTGTGTGGAAGCTGGAGGGACTGGTGGAATTTCATACATGAATTTCATATGCCGACATAGTTTTTCTAAATTTATTGTAAAATGCTTCTCTTTTGAATTCAGGTTAAGCGTAATTAAGAATGACTTGGATCAGGATTTAGAAAATAATTAGACCCAAAACATGTGATCGTAAAGCTACGTGCATTCATTCATGGAAATTCCTTCATTCTATCAGGGTTGTCACGGTGTGAAAGTGTAACCTCACGGTTATTGTGACCAAAATTATCACGGTTTTCAGTATTATCGCGGTATTTTTTTAAACGTGTTACATTTTCTAAATAAACCCTGTATGTCAGGAAAATATTGCCCTCAGTTTGTGTCTAACTTTTGCCTAAAAATGTGTTATTTTGTAATTATGTTGTTTATTTGTTTACATTTTTCCCCTTTAGTCTTTAAAATAGCAATATTTGCCCATAACTTTGTCATCTTTTAAAAAATATTAGATCAGATGATACTCGGTACTCAAGTAGCCTTCTAATCAGATACTTTTGTACCCTTACTTGAGTAATAAACCCTATATCAGGAAAATATTGTCCTCGGTTTGTGTCCTTCCAGTGAGCTTTGCAGATGTGGAAAAATGTCATCAGGCAGTAATCGTTGTTAAATTCATAATAATTGTTATTGTGAACTTTTTTACCGAGGTTTACCGCTACACCGGTTACCGTGACAACCCTACATTCTATCATTCACTTTTTTAGAAGAAGAAAATCATACACACTCCAAGAAATGAGGCTGAAATCAGAACCAGAAATTAAACTATTGATGTGTTTGTGTCATTAATTATAAACTTGCTCTCTTTATTTTCTGTTTTCTCTGAAGACACATTTTTTCAGTTCAGATTTCATCATATAAATAAAATTATTTTAAATTCCGTTAAAACAACAGCGGATAAGGACGTTCTGAGTGAATTATTTACTGACAACAGCATCATTCCGTCTTTATTGGCACGAACGCCGACTGTTCCGCCTGTGTCGGTTTACTTTCTGGTGCATGAAGATGGAAATTCCCCACCGACAGAGAGTGCAAAGGTAGAAGCCATTAGCAGTCTCGAAGTGTGTGTGTGGGTGTGTGTGTGTGTGTGTGATTCTGGGAGTTGAAGGTCAGTGAAAGGAGAGGCAAACACCATCCCACTTGTCAATCCGGGTGAAGCAGAGAGAGGCTGAGAGAGGGATGAGTATTACAGACAGAGAGAGGGAGGTTGTGTGTGTGTGGGGGGGGGGTTAAGAGAAAACAGAGGAATCAGTTCAGATGATGAATAGTTGAACCAGAGCTTAGCTTACTGCTTTAAAAGAGATCCCATCACACCCAAACACTGCGTGCCCTAATCCAGATGTGTTCCACTAATCCAGGTGTCTGAATGAGTGCTTTGCTGCTTTTATCATCTCTCGTGTGACCAGTTTATCTAGGAGACAAAATAACCAACACTGCTGGTCAAACTGGTCGACCAAGTCCTCCAAACACACCCACATCACCCCGCTTCTCCTCCAGCTTCACTGGCTGCCAGTCAACTTCAGGGTTCATTTCAAGATCCTGGTTCTGGTCTATAGGGCCTTACATGGACAAGCACCATCTTACATTGGTGATCTTCTTAGTCCCTACACCCCCAGCAGGTCCCTGAGGTCCAGTGATAAAAGCCTACTGGTTGTGCAGCACCAGGCTAAAGGTCAAAGGTGACAGATCATTTGCTGCTGTGGCCCCCAGACTCTGGAACTCTCTCCCCCTGAGCCGGAGTTCAGTGGACTCAGTGGTCTCCTTTAAAAATCAGCTGAAGACTCACTTGTTCAAGCTGGCTTTTGTATGACCTTCTTCACCTCTCTCTCTTTATTCTGCTCTCCCCACCTATTCCACCTTCCTCAGGATCTACTGATTTCCCTCTTTCCTGTTCACTCTCTCTCTTTCTTTACATTTTTATTCACAATTGCCTATTTTTGCTCATTTTAATATATTTTTAAACATTTTCTAAATGTTTTTTTATATTTTTACATTTTTTTGTTTTTGTGAAGCGCCTCATGATTTTTATCTTGAGAGGCGCTACAGAAATGATGCTTTCTTCTTCTTCTTCTTCCAACTAAGTGGAATTCTGGAGACGTTTAAGCAACACTAGAATTTAAAAGCACATCTTCTTTGTTGTTGAATAAAGGTGATTTCCTGGTTTTATATTTGTGTCACTGGCATGCGTAACAACTATAGCCACAGGATCATAAACACAGAGGCTGAAGCAAAAAGGAGACATCACACCCCCTAGTGGCAGGCTGCAGTATAGCAGCAGGATTCCCCTCGCTAAAAGTGACAAAAATAAACCATAATTCCCCTCTCACCGACTTTATTTGATTCAAACATTAACGAATGTTGCTTCAATTGCTTTAATGGCCCAGATTATCATGGCTTCACTTCTCATTAACAAGAGGGCGAAGGTGCATTGTTTTAATTTGTGGTTTCTTCATTCTAGTCTGCAGAAAGTGATGAAGGCTCTTCACGAGCGTATCTGTCGGTAAGATGGGGGGGCTTCTCATCAGTGATTGGGTAAGTCATGGACAATTCACGCTGTGGCAGTCAAAGGATTGTTACAAATCAATACACACACACACACACACACACACACACACACTACAGGGTGTTTTGCAGGCAGCTCTAATCAGTGTGAGGCTGTAGCAGCCTGTGAAGGCCGATTGATTCACTTTCATCCTTTTGACTTTCTGAGTCTGTTGACCCTTTTGTCTCTTTGGACATGTTGGACAGCTCTTTGTCTCGGTCCTGTCGTGATTTAGCGTCCTTTCTTTTTGACACCTGCACTTTTTTCAATTTTATTTGTCAAACATCTGTCTGCCACTTCCGTTTCCACTTTTAATTTTTCAGAAATAAATTCTGGGGGTTGAGACATAAATAATCCAAGCCTCATTAATAAACAAATCAATAAGTAAAACCTACAATAAGCAACTTTAATAGCTAGAATTTTGAGTAATTACTTATAATAACGGTATTGTTTAGTCTTCATGCATCAGCTGTCCTTGACAACATGTGAGGTGACAACAAAAAAGCACTAAGAGAGACTCAAACTAACAGTGGATACTTTAAATAATCTGAAATATAAAAACATGTATTCATCTATTTGCATGTTTTCAATATCTACACATCTCTATTTGCCCTTTTCATATTGCTGTGTTCTCTCTTGATGCATAATGCCCTGAAAAGTAGATTGTTTATGAAAAGTACATAGAATAGTAGCAACATCTACATTTTGACAAGAAGAACTTTTCAAAATAAGACGACAGAATTTAATGGAATTGTAGATTATTGTGATTCAGGAAGAGTTTTAGGCAGCTTCGTGCTGAAAATGTTCAAAAGTTCTAATTAATATAAGATTTTTTTCAACAATTTACAAAATGCAAAAACAAGCGACTTTTGATCCTGAACACACTCGACTTCTTGTTGCTTCCTGGCTCCATGAGGTGCTCTTAGTGATGCGGTGTGTGCTTGAACTTGTTCAGTTTGTCCACAACTCATGTGCTTGTCATGCTCTACCTGCCTGTCAACACACACCTTTCTGAACCCATTACCCGGGCTCCGTCTGGATCCTCGGCTGCTGAATTAGGAACAACTGAACTTCCCCACACTCGCTGATCAGGTAGCAGTTTGTTTTCTGGTTAAGATTCGATT
>SSNQ01000375.1:1563500-1587849 GCA_006942095.1 Nothobranchius kuhntae | reverse complement strand
TTCTTCAGCCTGATACAATCACACACTCTGGAAGAAACACACACTACATATGAAGCGGTGCACACGCGCACACGGGAGTCATCGAGTCAGACAGCTGTATCCATCACTCAGCTGAGAACAGTCACAGCAGCAGTCCCGTTAAACTGGCTTCTATTAGCGCGGACTGTCACGTCCCATTCCTTAGCTCTCTGTACGCAGGCAGGACGAGTCGATCCCGACAGCCGTCTCTAGTTATACCCTTTCTCGTCCTGTCGACCCCTGCATCATTTCTGTAGAGGGAGTGAAGATTAGAAGCTTTCAAAATGGTTGTTCTGGATTTTTGTCCCATTAACCTGTTTAACCCCCCCCCCGAATTGGGGGCCTCTACACTTGCACATCCCAAACATCTACAACTGTCCACTTTCTCCAAACACAACTAAAACCAAAACCAAACAGCCCAGATGGGAAACAAGGCCTTTTTAAATTGTAATCAATTAAGATTCAATGATAGTTGAACTTTATTTAGAAGAGCATCCGACCTTCTCTGGTGTCTGCTGGACAAAAAAAAAAAAAAAACCTTGAACAAATGTAGTTGAGGACCCCGGGAATACATAAAACGATTGACTACATTTCCTAAATGGAATTTGAACTCGCTGTCATGTGCCGGGGTGAGTGCTCCTCTCATTTTTGTTCCATCTTTGAGCTGCTGTGTTTCAGGAGAGGGAGGCTCCAGCTGCAGCTCAGGAACAATCAGCGGGTCCAGCTATAAGAGGAGGAGGAGGAGGACACATCTTGATGCCGGATGATTAACTACAACTTGGTAGTTCCAGCCCTTTGTGTCTCCAGGTTAACTCTTGTGATTTTTGGATTTTTGAACCCTTGTGGATATACTTGTGCTTACCTGTTCCCAAGATTTTTGGACCATTTGTGGACCTTACCTTGACTCCTCAGGATCTCCTCGGACTGCTGAAGCTTCTGGAGCTTCCCTGGTGTTCCTGTGGCTCCTCTGATTGACTAGTTGGACATGTCCACGATCCCGCTGGACTACTCACCCGTGCCCCATAAATCTCCTGGTTCATCGTTCTCCTCTCCTACCTGCCGGCCCGCTCTCCTGCTCTCCTCGTGTCCCCTCTCTTGGACACCCCCTATGGGATTCACCCCTGCACTCCACCTACCCTCCCCAATTCCTCAGCCTCCAGCTTCCCGTAAGTCTTTACTCTGCACCTTCCTAGTTTAGAATTACCTCCCTGGACTCACCTGTTCCTCTGCTCTCCCCTCCTCAGACGCTGTGGTTCCATTGCAATCCCCACTGGACCTTATCCAGTGTGCCCTCAGTTCCCGATTAAAAAACATAATAATAATAATAATAAAATTCTTACATTTTTCTAATTGACTCTTGAGTGGTGAATTCTGCATGTCTTGGGTTAAACTCGTCCTCAAAACCATGTCACTCAAAACCTCCAACCTGTCAGTGCTTTCACACAGGGCAGCTCTTCTAAAATAAAGTTCAAGTATTATTCTATCTCAATGAATCAAAAACCAAAAATTACTTTGTTTACAATCTAAACTGGTTTGATTGTAGCTGTGCTCAGGGAGCGCAAACAATCACTGACACGTGGGACATGAAACTCCAAAGGCCCCTGATTGGGAGGCGCCAGGGCCCAAAGAAAAAAGGCCTAGGGCCTAAAGGTTCTAAAGTCTGATGTGTTGGCTGGTGTATGTGTCTAGTAAATTTTGAGGAGATACGGTCAGTTTGGAGGCTGGTGAAGGATCCAGAAATCCTACATCCACCGGCCGTGTCCACGCACTGCAACAGGCTGTTTCTCTGCTCCAGTCCAGTTTAGAGTTTTCATACCGGTCAGTGTTGTGAGTAATGCGGTACAAAAGTAATTACTTACTGTAATGCATTGCTTTTTGCTGTGATGTGGTAATGTAATAGCCTAGTGAACTAGACCAAATTCTTGCTTTGCAAAGTTTGGTCTAGGCATGCTCCATTGGAACCTCAGCAGCTCCTACCAGGACTCTGGCTAGCCAATCACAACTCTCTAGAGGGGTTTCAAACACATAAAGAGCTGTGACTGGTCCATAATGGTGGGCCAATCATAGTGCTCTATCTGCTTAGTGAACAAATCACAGAGCTTTATCTGCTTTGTGGGCCAATCAGGGCACTCTATATGCCTGGTGGGTGGGATGATGCAACAGAGTGAAACAAGAGTGTCACATTCATTGTCCAGTGGAATGCGGAGATCATTTGAAAGACAACGGTAGAACCCGCCCCACAACCGAGAGCCGTCAATGGAGCGTAGCCAGACTAAATAATACATTTATTTACTCTGGCTTGCCAGGCTAGTAATGTAAGGCATTACAGGGAAAGAAAACGGTAATATTTACTCGGTACAATTGTCAGTAACGCGGGAATAACAATGCATTTTGAAACCCAGAATCAAGATGTGGGATTCCTAAAAATTTAAATTGGGGGAAGACTGAAAAAAGATCCAGTATCCACATATATGACGTCATTTATGGACTCAGCTTTGCGGGCATTCTATGAGCAGAGAGGACGCAGCGGTAATGGCTCAAATACTCCAGCTGCGTCCTGCGCGCGGCCGCTGTTATATTCACAAAATCGCTCCACCAAAACAAAGTCATTCATTTGCGATCGTTTATATCAGCCCATATTCTCTGGTACTTCATGTACTTTTCAGCTGAGTTCATAATTTGTGCCCCGGTGATTCCTTCTCATTGCTGCTGGAGCGCAGCGCATATGAAGGTTTTTTTTTGTTTGTTTTTCTGCGTTCAGTAGATCTCTTTGGCTGATTAGTTAGAAAGTAGGAAGTCTAGGAAACAGTTTTTCTGGAAGACGGAGAAAACATGCAGCATGCAGGAAGGTTAGAGAGAGAAAGGACAGGAAGTTATTCACATAAAGTCAAGAAAACAAAACAAAGAGCTTGAAAAGACAAAAAGTAGGTAGATTTATCCCCAAGACACATATTTACCAGTGAAAAGCAATAACATATATAAGCATTTAATATTTATACATGTGATAGAATCAGATCACCCCAGAAGTCCGTCCTACATCCAGGGCCGTATCAAGGCATTTGGGGACCAAGGCAAATATAGGCTTGGAGCCCCCACCACCTCACTCCCTGCTCAGTTAATCTAAGATGGCAGCGTGCTGAGAGTACAGATTGTTGTTGCTTTTATTTAATAAACAATCATTTTAAAGCACTGTTATTATATCTGACTGTGTTTAACAGCAATCCTAGCTCAGACACCACATCACCTTCCACATATATGTCATGAGCTCACTGAGCGTCACATGACCAGATTCATACTGAAGTTGTTTTGGTGAAAGTAACTTAAAGTAATGCTAAAGTAGTGTAATGCCTTACATTTTAAAATCAGTAATATTGTAATGTAATGAATTACTTTAAAATGAGGGTAACAAGTAATAAATAATGCATTACAGTTTTGAAGTATCTTGCCCAACACTGATAGCGGTGCAAGGTTTGGCTGACTGATTATGTAAAACTCTTAGTGAACTAAAATACTTGGAATTGGGATAAAAGACGCAAACGTTCAGGCAGCATCACAATGTGAAAAAACATTCACATTATTTTGAGGCCAAGTCACGGGTTCGTGTGTCCTCCTGTGTCACCATCATCTCAAAAGTTCCCTCACTTCTTGGGTTTGGCTTCACTTTTTATTGCCACCAGTTGCTTTGCAACCCGCGCATGGACCTAGGGAAAAGAACTGCCTCCCAGTGAGTTTTCATCTCCCCAAATGAAATTCTCATGTCTCCTTTTCCCATTGAAGCATCCAAATGTGTTGGTTTAAAACTATATTTTTGTTATACAGCAAAATTTGATTTCAGTTCAACTAATCATGAAGCAGCTGGTGAAACGTTTGCTCCTGTAATCTTCATCTTATTTGAAACGCGTGTTTTTTATTCAGAAGAGTTTTAAACCTTCACAGTTTGCTTTCATCTCAGCTAAACTGCCGAAGCAGCACAAAAACAAGCAGCAGACAGGAAACGGGACAGAAGTTCATCAGAAGTTGTTGTATGAAAAGGTTTATGAGGTGCATAAAACGACAGATTTCAGGTAAACACACCTGTTGAGTCCATAAACATCCAATGTTCATCCCTCTTTCTAATATCTATTTTTCTGTTTGATATGTCGGTGTTATGTGAAATTAAAACTGATGCAAAGTCTGTCAAAAATCTCAAGGACTTCTGGGAAATTTGCTCAAAGGTGAGAAATATTCAGTCTACCTATCAGACCTGAAACTCTCTTTCTGCAAACTGAGGCTGTTCAGGAAGCCTTTTATGGATGAAATAAAGAGGATTCATGACTTATACGCACAAACACGCTTCAACATAAACAAAAATGTTTATGTTTGATTTGTCTCATTGCTACGTGCTCAGACACGGTGCCTGTTAGGAACAACTGTCATGTTCTGAGGAAGGTGTCTAACCCAAGACATGCAGAATCAACCCAGCAGACGGTATGATGACAAATAATATTTTTTATTTGTGGATAACGGTAACTGAGGGCGCACTGGGAATTGCAGTGGACGGGGAAACGGGAAACGCAGCGTCTGGAGGGGAGAGCAGATTAGAGGTGAGTCCTTACTGGGGTAAAATGAGTTCAGCGAGTGAGGGGATGGTAACGAGCCGGGGGTATCCAGGTGAGCGGTTCCGGAGCTGGAGAGGGAGCGGGTAGTCGTTGGAGAGTGGGTCTGTCAGAGGTGAATGGATGAGGTGGCGTGTGAACAGAGCAGAGTCCTCTTGAGCGTGGTGAGGGAATAATCCAGAGACGAGGAGAACCTGAGGTCGGAGATCCAAGAGATGTAGTCACAAAAGTCTCAGGAAGAGGTACACTTAATAATGTTCACAAAAACCAAGAGCCAAGTACGAGGGCTGGAAACTACCAGTCAGCAGCAATCATCCGGTGTCGAGTAGTGTCACCCTCCTCCTTAAGAAGCCAGCCCGCTGATTAGCTGATCAGGTGTAGCTGCCGCTCCCTCTCCTGCAAGACACAACTCAGAGATCTCACGTAGAGAGACGAGTACTCGCCCCCGCCTCATGACAAAGACATCAGCGGATGGAGCTTGGCACAGCACATCTAGAGGAGACCATTCTGGTTAAAACACCACAAGAACAGAAAGCTGTGAGCTTCAGACGAGTTGTAACCAGCATGACCAGCTGCTTTAAGATAAAAGAGCTGCTGTGAGGAGCATTTGCCCCCTCGGTTCCCTTTGAATGGGACTCAGTGTGCCGTTACTCAGTGTTCCGATATCAGTCATGCAGAAATCCAGTTAGACGCTCAGTAATCACAAGAAATCAGAGCCAATTTGTTATCACTTGAGTCACAATTAATGGACAATAACAGAAATATTCATGAGAAGGAGGGATGCACACATTCCTCTGAGGCATGTGTCAGAGACAGAATGGCTTCTTACAGTCGACTTCATCTGAAAATAATTCTTTTACCGACAGCTAATCAAATGAGCCGGACCATTCCAGTGATTTCTCTTCAGTCAGTGAAAGAATCACTTCAGCAAGCACAAAAGCAGCAGGGATCAGGAAAACATTCCTCAAAGCTCCACAGTCAGCTGTTAGGGTCAGAACGACAGGCGCAGGGAGAACGTAAAACTTCACTTTTGTATTTCCTGTAAATGACTGACCTGTTTCAGGAAACCAACTAAAATGTTGCAAATGCACAGTGGCCAGTTTCATAAGTTAAGAAGAAGAAAAGAAGAAAATATATTTTCTACAGTGCCTCTCAAGATAAAAATTACGAGGCGCTTCACAAAAACAAAAAATGTAAAAATGTAAAAAATAATTTAGAAAATGGTTAAAATATATTTTAAATGATCAAAAAATAGACAATTGTGATTTAAAAAAATGATAAGAAAGAGAGAGAGTGAACAGGATGGAATAGAGCTCAAGGAGTTGACGTCACTTTTCCCGGCATGCAACAGTTCAAATCGAAACGACGCCATATTGGCATGCAGAAGCCGGCAGCTGGACTATTTGTTATTGTCAGAAAACTCAATCAATATGGTAGATTCCTGTTGTGCCCCAGGATGCAGAACAGACGCAGACGACATAAGGAATGAGGCATCTACAGGATTCCCCAAGATCCGGAGCGCCGCAAACGTTGGATCATTGTAATAAAACGCGCTAGTGACCGGGCGAAAATGAAGCTGTGGGATCCCGAGAGTAAAGGTTTTCGCTTATGCAGCGACCACTTCATATCAGGTACTTAAACCAACGTTTCCTCAACTGTGTGTGGTATTTATTTTAAATGCTTTTATTATGATTCTTAGTGGGCTTCCTAAACTTATTTTGGCGTGGCTTTTTCTGTCTTATTACTCATAGCAACAAGTAAACGTCACGTAAAACGTTGCCTCGTGAGTTCTGCGTGCTGCCGTTTCCGTGTTTTATGATGACAGCAATTAACCGGCTAAGCTGTATTTAATTTTTAAGCAATGGTTGATCAATTGTCAGATCACACATAAAAAGCACTTTGGATTGCTATTATCTGTCTCACCGAGACTACTTACGTGTAAATCTGTTATTTGTCCGTCCATCCATCCATTTTCATCCGCGTATCCGGAGTCGGGTTGCGGGGGCAGTAGCGTGACTTCCCTCTCCCCAGCCGCCGGAGCCAGCTCCTCCGGGTAAATCCCAAGGGGTTCCCCGGTCAGGTCCGGTGTTGTGCCGGTAAGAAGTCCGCTCCGACAGCTTCTGGCNGAGAGGGGTCAAGACTCGGTTTTTTAAGAAGCGGGTGGATTTCAAAGCTCCTTAGACTATAATGACCTGGATGACTGAGAACCTTCACAGACATTAATTATAGAGAGCACGCTGGGACCGATGGACTGAAAAGCACTTTTAAACAAAGATGAGGGTAAGATGTGGAGGGGGCATGCAGAGGTCATCATAGAGTTAACTAGTTTGGTTAACTCAGGCAAAGAAACAGGAGCAAAGCTATCTAGGATGATGGGCCTGGCCCTGGTTGGAGTCGGGAGAGGCAGCGATAAGGCTGAAGGAGAGATGCTAGATCTAACCTTATTGACTTTGTCCACAAAGAAAGACAGAAAGTTCTCACAGTCTGTAACAGAGTGGATGGAGGCTGTAGGAGAGGCAGGAGAGCCGATGCTGCTGATGGTGTTAAACAGCACCTTGGGGTTCCCTTTGCTCTGGGACACCAGGCTGGAGAAATAGGAAACCCTAGCGTCTCTGACTGCAGAGTTAAAGGATGTCAGAAGATCCTTTAGGTGCAGCAGATGGACGTGGAGATGGGTTTTCTTCCACAAACGCTCAATTTTTCCGCATTGGCGCTTTAGGCTGCGAAGGCTGTCATTAAACCAGGGAGTAGGGTTCACTGCAGGAACTGATCTGGTTCTGACAGGACAGATGTTGTCCAGAATGGAGAGGCAGTGCTCGTTAAACTGAGAAGTTGAGGAATCTGCGTCATCAGGAGAACAGGGTGGATAAGCTTCAGTTTCATTTGGCTTCATGAAAACAACAAAGTTGTTGTCCAACCTAAAGATTGAATATTTATTATTTTGTCACATTCAGCTCAGCTATCATGCTCTTATTTTGTCAGGCTTTCCAAAGGAAGAGGTTTCCCTTTCCTCCCAAAAGCTAAAGCAGTACATGGCAGAACAAGGGCAAAACGCACTGGTGGTGAAAATGTGACTCCATTGGGTTCAGTTATGACCTCTACGTGCTTTAATTCACATTCACTTCCTGTTTGGCCATCCATGCTACCGTAGTAGCTCTTCTCTGCTTTTATAGCAGCACAGTTTGGTTGTGCTGTCTTAATATAACGACGTTACTCCTGTTCTAAATTGATTTTGTTTGTAAAATGTTTAACCTTAATAATTATTTTAGCATTTTATCGTTACCCAGGAAAATCTTACAACAAAATTGCGGGACCACTTCTCCATCTGGTAAATTAAAACACGCAGTCATATTATTTTACATAAGTGAAACAGAACAATATTTTGTCAACACTACCTACATACAATAGTTCAAACAGGGTAAAAGTGAATTTATTAAAAAAAATAAGGTATTTTACTTGGTTTGGTGGTAACTCATATGTTATGATCATGAATAACAAGTTGAGTCAGTAAGTTCCAGCATTAAAGAGTTTATAGTGTTGATTATGGTGTAATAAAACAAATTATTTTTCTATAATGTACATTTCTGTGTCATAATCAATTGTAAAATAACTCACTTAATTGCCTATTGACGCAATCCAGTGCCTCGAGTCTCTTTAAAATGTTTTGTTTGGATGTTTTTTTGTATTTTACTAAAGTCTTTAGGAGATCAAAATACGCATGTATACATATTTATTCACTCATATCCTCATTGAGTATTTAAACCTTAGAAACGTAAGGCTGGCGCGCTCAGCACAACGGTGGGTTCTGTGTGTTTGTGGTGTCACGGCTCTTATTTTGGTGAGCTACAAGGTCATTAGAGTCTTAAAGCGCAAGTCACCCCCTATTTAACTCCCACTTCCTGTTGCCTGGCAGACTGAGAGGGTAGGTCTGCTAACAAATACACACAAACAGGCTCACAACAGCATTGCGACATCGTAATGTATCAGCTAATGTCAGTGTACCTCTTAGCCAGTAGCAGTGGCAGATTTAAATTCTAATGTACTGCAGAGTTTTTACAAGATGGGCAAAGGCTCGCCATTTTATGTAGCATTGTTAATCTACATAACTAGAATTCAACGCTGTTGCTATTCAGCTTTGCTAAATCCTGAGAAAGACCAAGCCAATCGGTGTATGAACTTCTACGCCAGTTTTAGGCTGAATATTTCATTTTTAACTCAAATGCTCTAAAGTGCCAAAATATTGACTACACGTGTCTACAGCATGACTAGACACTCGTTTGTATAGTTTATCAGCAGAAAAAGTTGATTTGGGGGTGACTTGCTCTTTAAAGTTTATCACCACCTCAGCGATGGGATGTCTGCATCGGTTCACAGACGTGATTTAATAGGAGGAATGGTGTTCTGATGCCTTTTTGGGATGAAATCCAAATGCATCTGTTTTTATTAGCGATCCGATCAGCATCATAAACACAAGTTTGAATGAACCCGAGTGCAGCTTTGAGCAATTTAAAGAAAATCATTATATTCCTGGGAGATGCCCCAAAATCAGGCACCTTTCCAACCCAAACACAGCTTTTACCTCCTCATTTATCCTTCTAGCTGTTTGCGTAGCAAAGACTCAGCGGGCTACACTTGATGCCATCGAGTGTGTGTCCTGATTATTGCAGAGCTCTTGGGAAGGACGGATCCATCTGCATCTGACTTTGAATCACCACTTCAGATGAAACCAATTAAAAATGTGAATATTCAGGCATTTTGACTAAATATTCAAAGAGGTTCAGTCAACACAGGAGCAGAAAAGCATCAGCCAGCATGTCTGAAAATGTTTGTGCATTTCATTTTTCTATAATTGTTTACGTCCAACAAGGACTGTGCCTGTTGTTAGAGACTGTAGTCATTTCCATCTGGACGTTGACCTGCTTGTAGCGTTCTGCAGGTTTTATATTTGTGTTTGTGTGGGCTTTAAAGCCTGCAGGCTGTATAACTACAAGGGAAGGAACATTAAATCTGTGAGTTTGTCCTTCAGGCAGCTCCCCTCCTGAGCCTCGCTGCATTTTTTCCAGGTTACTTATGTTATCGGAGATTTTGCCTTTAAGGCTAAACTGAAAGCAGATCCTTTAGATGCAGAAAAAAACAGCAGATGGCAACAATTTTCTAAATGTTTGTTTAAAGTTTCCTGTTGTAGGTGAGTGGGGAGGAATCAGCTCTAAAATCAATTATTGGGCAATAACTCATTTATATATCTCTGTTTATGTTTATCATTATCTATTTATTTAGTAATGTATTTGTCTGATAAAAGCAAATGAGCTAAGTTAAAACACCAACATATAAAATGTACTTTTACAGATATCAAAGTGATGCACAGAGACACGTAATAAGTTCACGGATTGACCTAAATAAAGACACCAGAACTAAACCGTCAGCTTGTTTCGTCACCGTCTTTCTGCATTTCCATACAATAATATTTTTGTACACTCAGCAAAAATATAAACGCAACACCTTTGTTACTTTTCATGAGATGGACTTAAAGATCTAAAATTCATTCCAGGTACACAATATTACCATTTCTCTCAAACATTGTTCACAAATCAGTCTAAATGTGTGATAGTGAGCATTCCTGCTTTGCTGAGATAATCCATCCCACCTCACAGGTGTGCCACATCAAGATGCTGATTTGACATAAAGATTGGTGCACATGTGTACCTTATACTGCCCACAATAAAAGGCCACCCTGGAATGTGCAGTGTTTTGCTTTATTGGGGGTCTGGGGACTCAGAACCAGTCAGTATCTGGTGTGACCACCAATTGCCTCATGCAGTGCAACACATCTTCTTCACATAGAGTTTATCAGATTGTCAGTTGTGGCCTGTGGAACGTTGGTCCACTTCTCTTCAATGGCTATGCAAAGTTGTTGGATATTAGTGCTCGGTCGTATACACCGGTCAAGCACAACCCAAACATGCTCAACGGGTGACATGTCCGGTGAGTATGCTGGCCATGCAAGAACTGAGACATTTTCAGCTTCCAAGAACTGTGTACAGATCCGTGCAACATGGGGCCGTGCATTATCTTGCTGAAACATGAGGTGATGTTCATGGATGTACGGCACAACAATGGGACTCAGGATCTTATCACGGTATCTCTGTGCATTTAAATTGCCATCAATAAAATGCACCTGTGTCTTCGTCCATAACAGATGCCTGCCCATGCCATAACCCCACCACCACCATGGGCCACTCGATCTACAACATTGACATCAGCAAAGCGCTCACCCACACGGCGCCACACACGCTGTCTGCCATCTGCCCTGAACAATGTAAACCGAGATTCATCTGTGAAGAAAACACCTCTCCAACATGCCAGACGCCATCGAATGTGAGCATTTGCCCACTCAAGTCTGTTACGGCGACGAGCTGGAGTCAGGTCAAGACCCCGATGAGGATGATGAGCAAGCAGTTGAGCTTCCCTGAGACGGTTTCTGACAGTTTGTGCAGAAATTGTTTTGTTAAGCAAACCAGTTGTTTCAGCAGCTGTCTGAGTGGCTGGTCTCAGACGATCTTGGAGGTGAACCTGCTGGATGTGGAGGTCCTGGGCTGGTGTGGTTCCACGTCGTCTGCGGTTGTGAGGCCAGTTGGATGTACTGCCATATTCTTTGAAACGCCTTTGGAGACGGCTTATGGTGGAGAAATGAACATTCAATGCACGAGCAACAGATCTGGTTGACATTCCTGCTGTCAGCATGCCAACTGCACGCTCCCTCAGTGCTTGTGGCATCTGTGGCATTTTGCTGTGAGACAAAACTGCACATTCCAGGGTGGCCTTTTATTGTGGGCAGTATAATGTACACATGTGCACTACTCATGATGTCAAATCAGCATATTGATGTGGCACACCTGTGAGGTGGGGTGGATTATCTCAGCAAAGCAGAAGTGCTCACTATCACACATTTAGACTGATTTGTGAACAATGTTTGAGAGAAATGGTGATATTGTGTATCTGGAATGAATTTTAGATCTTTAAGTCCATCTCATGGAAAATCGGAGCAGAAACAAAGGTGTTGCGTTTATATTTTTGTTGAGTGCAGTAACATTCATTTGAAAATAGAAACAATCCACGCTGACGAACTGATCCTAAACTGTAAAGCATACCGGAGGCAGCTCCGCCCCTCCCCGCTGTTATTGCCGACTGACACAACATGATCACGATACATGGAGGTTAATGACAGCACCAGGGCTGCGTGACACGGAGTGTTGACATTCAGAATGAACCACATCAGAGTCGGCTCTGATTACGACCTCCAGAACGCGGCGCTAAAGCTGGAACTGTGTACAGCTCAGCTGCAGGAACAACGATCAGGAATTTTGTTTCAGGAGGTTTTTTGCAGTTTAACAGAGAAGTGAAAGATTTACTTAATCTGGCTCCTTGACCGGGATTATAAAGCATCAACGTTCAGCTTTTAGAGTTCTTCACTAAACTGATATTGTTGCTGTGAGGTCACGGTCAAACAAAAACATAACCGAAAGCTTTTCTCACTCATAATACATGTGTACCTTATATGAAAGCATGTGACTCAATCACACCATTGTTCTTTCTATAGCATCACATCTTTTCTGCTCTCATGGTCGTTTCACACAATGGGGACCCGTCTGAGTAAAGCTTTTGAACGATGTTTGAGTTCCTGCCTTTTGCTGTAGAGCTGAGAGGCAGGTCTGTGTGGAATAAAAGCCCTTTTAAACAACTTTTATGGTTGACATTGAGGTTCTGTGTGCGCGTGCGTACTTGCGTGCGTGAGGGGTTTAATAATCAGTCAACAGAAGTGGAATTCTGTTCCCGTCCTCAAAAACACAACTGGGGACACGGATATCAAATGAAGTCAGACAAACTTGGTTCTGTGTGTCTGGATTTGTACATAAATAGATTTCCTCCTTATCTGACTGATGTAAGGCGACTGCGGTTTGGGGAACATCCGTAAACTTTCCCGTGAATCCTAACCAGGTTTTCTGTAACAAAGAGAAAAATTAGCCTCCAGTGTGATTTTGACCCAGCTGTAGAAGTCTTTTTAACCCACTCCGGTACCTGTGCTGGACCCTGGCTCAGGGCGACTCATTAGAGCCTCTGTAGATTAAAAGTGGAACACAACAGTCACTGGAACAGTAGGCATGCTGTTAGAGAATAACGAGGTCATTTTCCTGCAGAATATGTGGTAAATCCAAGCTAGATGTGTGAAAAGAGCTGAGAACAGGACCCAGTTATCCATCTATTACTCTGTTCTGCTATTTCAAGGTCAAGTTGTGCTTGTGACAGATGGATGAAGGAAACAGCAATGCTCTTCCGCTCTTCCTGGGAAACCCAAAGGCATTCCTGGGGCAAGAATGGATGTGTACCTAAACGCTGTTGTCGTCTGAGATTGAGACATTGTTGTCCAAAGGCCACCTAAACAGTTATTCATGCCTCCATTAAACAGAGAGCAGACCATTCTAAGTCATTGTCCGTTGGACTTATTCAGACCTTGATCACGACGCTGCAGATTAATCAAAAATCAGCAGCGGAGATTTCAATGAGGACAAAGAAATAGAAGCACTTTCTGCTATCAAGCCAGTTTTAAAACCCTACCTGTTGCACGGAAGTGCTCCTTCTTCCCTAGGTCCCTTCATCTAAGGACAGATCATTGGATGATCGGACATTTTTGGTATTAGTTCTGACGCTATGGAACACGATAGCCTCCTTCCCTACAGTCCTTCAGGAGTTGATTAGGCATATTTTCATCTGCTTGCCCACGAGCATCAGTCCAACAGCTGATGGGTGTATGTTAGCATTTTTAAGTCTATCATTGTTGTTTTCTTTTCTATTTTAGCTTTTTCTGCTCGTGGTTTTTAAACGTGAATCCCTGTTTGAATAAAGATGGCAGAATGAGTCTTCTTCACTTCTTCATCAGACCAGATCAACACCCTTATTACTGCAAACCAGGACACTAATGGGCCATTCCCATCTGTACCGGGTCGGCCCGGGCCGGGTAGCCCCAGTCGGCCCCAGCCTGGCCTGGTTGATTCCACACATCCTTGTCTTAAGCCCATGTGGGCTGATTCTACCCACCAATCAGAGGCTTGCTCTAATGGAAGGTGTGAATTTGCTGTCAGCAGTGGGTGTGTTGGCCCTGGTCGGCCTGAAGCAGACCCCCTCAAGAAGAGGGCTGAGAATGAGCCTTGGTTGGCCCGGAAAAATACCAGGCCACCCAGATATGTAAACAACCTACGCTACCCGGCCCGGGCCGACCCGGTACAGATGGGAATGTCCCATTAGACTCCTCATCTCAGTAACTGCAACATGTAGGGCTCAGGGGCCAAAATAACACGAAACAATCGTGTGTACGTACCACACAAAAAAGTATGACGATTTCAGTCCGAGGAGTGGTTTGGTGCAAAAGCATAGAGGGAATCATAAAAAAGTTGTACAATTCATAAAATTATATAGACGAAAACTTTTGGAGAATTACTAATTTGCTAATGAATTATGATAGACATTAAGGACGTGGTAAAGCAACGTCAATAAGATCTAATTTACAATTTTGATTTAGATTTAGGATTTTATTTAAGATGCAAAAGTTTAAGTGTTTAAATGATTTCGTGCTAATGTGAAACTTTAAGTTTTGCCTATTGATCTTATTTATGACTAGGTGTGAACATGAGTGGTCCGCAGGTGCGCATGCGCTGTCAAAATAAACAATGCACACCTGAAAAAAAGTGGCAGCACGCATTTGCGCACCTAAGATTATGTGGTGGAATAAATACATTTCTGGAGCATTCTGAAGATGTCCCAGAAGCAAGCTCCATTAAGTAACTGTTTTGGTGTTCCTCCACCTCCAAAAAAACGTCAGACTGAGTTGGAACCGCAAAAGAAAAGAGTATTCGCGGAGATGGTTGTACCCCATGTGCAGCCCAGGGTGAATAGGGTGTGTATGGGGAGCATGAGTGGGTGTCCGGCGTGCATTTTTGTAAGTCTTTGGTTGTATGTGTGTGTGTGAGCATGAGGGAGGGAGTGTGGGACTGTGTTTCGGTACGCCTTCATGCTCTCACCTCCAATAAGGTCAGTTTCCTGTGGAATAACTCAGCTCAAACCGCATTTCAGACACTCAAAAACGTGTTTACATCGGCTCCCGTCCTGCATTCTCCTGATACCTCAAGGCAGTTTATTGTGGAGGTTGATGCCTCGGCCTTTGGCATTGGTGCGGTGCTCAGTCAGAGGTCACAGGATGATAAGATCCACCCCGTGCATATTTTTCCAAAACACTCTCATCCACAGAAAGGAACTATGACGTCGGGGACCGGGAGCTGCTGGCTATAAAGCTGGCTCTTGAGGAATGGCGTCACTGGCTAGAGGGGGCTATCATTCCATTCATTGTCTGGACTGATCATAAGAATCTGGAAAACATCAAGACTGCTAAACGACTCAACTCTCGCCAAGCCAGGTGTGCCATTTTCTTTAGCAGATTTAATTTCACCTTGTCTTATCGCCCAGGTGACAAGAATACCAAGCCCGACGCACTGTCCAGAT
Source organism: Nothobranchius kuhntae (assembly GCA_006942095.1). Lineage (NCBI taxonomy): Eukaryota > Metazoa > Chordata > Actinopteri > Cyprinodontiformes > Nothobranchiidae > Nothobranchius > Nothobranchius kuhntae. The sequence goes on along the minus strand of SSNQ01000375.1, from coordinate 1,572,685 downwards.
CTATGGAACCCGTGAACCCTGACCCCGTCCAGGACCATGACTCCCTCATCCTTCCAAGAAGAGTCCCACTAGGGGTTTCCAGACTGGACCTGGAGAACCAAATCCGGCAGTCCTATCAGCAACATCCTGTTCCTCCCTCATGTCCACCTGATCACCTGTTTGTTCCTGATGATCTTCGCTCCCAGGTACTCACATGTTGCCATAGTTCACGTCTCTACTGTCACCCAGGCTTCTCCAAGACCCTCACCCTCATACGCAGTCACTTCTGGTGGGCTACCCTGCAAAAGGACGTTAAAGAATTTGTTTCAGCCTGTCCGGCCTGCGCCAAAGCCAAGTCTTCCCGCAGACCCCCAGCAGGACTGTTACATCCCGTGCCCATACCACATCGTCCATGGTCCCACCTGAGCATGGACTTCATCACTGGTCTTCCCTCCTCAGACGGGCATTAGGTAATCCTTACCATTGTCGACCGTTTCTCTAAAATGTCTCATCCGGTGCCTCTTAAAAAGCTCCCCTCTGCTAAGGACATGGCTGACATCATGGCTAGAGAGGTTTTCCGCCTTCATGGGATACCTGTGGACATCGTTTCGGACCGGGGACCTCAGTTTGTCTCTGGCTTTTAGAAAGAGTTCTGCGCCCGGCTGGGCATCCAAGTAAGCCTCTCTTCCAGCTTTCATCCCCAGATGGACGGGCAATTGGAGAGGGTCAATCAGGAGGTGGAGACCAGGCTCCGGCTACTCTGCGAGGATGATTCCACCTCTTGGTCACGTAACCTGCCTTGGGTGGAGCATGCTCTCAACTCTCTTCCGTCAAGCTCCACAGGTGTGTCACCATTCTATGCTGTTTATGGCTTCCAACCACCTATCTTCTCCCTACAGGTCCATGAGTCCAAGGTCCCTTCTGCCCAGGCGGCTGCCCTCAGGTGCCATCGTGCGTGCCGGTTGGCTCACAGGAACCTCGTCCGGTCCTCTGCTGTATACTCCCACTCTGCCAATCGTCGCCGCCTGCCCGCCCCAACCTACAGCCTTGGACAATGGGTCTGGTTGTCCACAAAGGATGTACCCCTGCGGGTGGATTGCCGCAAGCTGGCGCCTCGCTTCATCGGGCTCTTCCCTGTATCAAAGGTTGCCAACCCTGCGGTGGTTCATCTGCACCTTCCCAGGCCGCTGCGCATCCACCCTAATTTCCATGTCTCCGGAGTCAAGCCCTTTGTCTCCTCGGCCCTTGTGCCCTCCTCCGGGCCCCCTCCGCCCATCGGTCATGTTCCTGGCCCTGCCAGGCCCCGTTTCCATAGCAACCCCAGTCAGCACCTCATCACCTTCATGCATCACACCTGGCTCCCTCATGCCACCGCTCCAGCCAAGCCCTGTTTCCACAGCAACCTACCCTACACCTCATCAGCTCATCACACACACCTGCTCCTCTTGCTATATAACTCCCAGCCTGCTCTCCTACCAGTGCCAGATTATTGAACACTTTGCTAGTAAATTCTTCAGCCTTTCACTCTGACTAAACGGATCCGAACCTTGCCTCGTCCTCTGACCTGCCTGCTCCTCGTGCCCTCCTTGGATTACCGCCTTGCTCCCGACCACGTCTTTGGATTTCCCCTATTGGAGTTACTGCTTCTCTGACCTCCTGGCCACGACCCCGCTCAGTCCTCGACCACGTCTCCGGATTCCCCTGTCGGATATTCAGCCTCTCAGATCTCCCGGTAACGACCGCCTGTCTTCTTACCTAGCCTCTGCCTCTCCCGTCATCGCCCCTTTTCTCTCTTTAATAAACATTCTTAAACGTGTCATTCTGTGTCGGGTGTTGTTACGGGTCCGCCAGTTTGAGTACATTACACTTTGATCCTTTATCACCTGTTTATTTTTGTGGGAAAATAAGTGTAAAATGATCAGATTGAATAACAGATAATCTTTGCATTCGTTCCTTTCTGCTTTAAGATTTCCAACCAGCTGATTTTGTTTCTCGTTATGTTCACACACACTTTCGTCTGTGACCGTGTGGGTGTGTTATTACTGTCTGCATCTGTCTGATTAGTTGAGCATCGGTGGCCACATACTTCAATATGTGTACAACTTATTTATAAAGTCTGCGGTAAGCTATGCCAACTCTTCCCCCACTTAGAGCATTGGTAATTAAATATTGTTGAAAAAGAAAACACACAAACGGCATCCTAACAAGGCTAGAGTGATGTCTGAGTAGAGAGATGGGTTACAGAGGACAAAAACAAGAAGCAGAAAAGATTCAAGGTTGACATTAAAAAGAGACAAAAATTTGAACAAAAGGGGACAAACTCAGCGTGGCGGTGATGAGAAGTATAAGTGGGTGAGACGGACTGAGTGGGAGGATCACGGGTGAGTCGAAGGCAGAGAGTGGGGCGAAAATGCCAGGAGACCGTGCACTTTGAATAAAAAGCTCTTTATGGACGGCTGAACGATTTAGTGGAGTATCCCTTTACAAAGGTCAATGCTGGTGTGGAGTGCATCCAAAACAATGAGACATAAAAAGCTTTTAAACACGCCACCAGTAAACAACAACAACCGCAGAAGCTTAGCCAACAGTAGACATAAATAAAGAAGCATTTCCCTAAAATGATTACCGTAATTTCCAGACTATAGAGCGCACCTCAATGTAAGCCGCACCAACAACAACAAAAAGGTTTTCTACACACACACTCTGCACTCTGCAAGCCGCGGCGCAGCAGCCACATGCAGGTCTCCGGCGCACAGCGCATGTACGGCCAGAACATAAGATAATTAGACAGAAAGACGCGACACGGAGGTTTTTCCTTGTTTTAATTCAACAAAATGAACTTTAAACACGGGTGAACGTGCCTGCAAGTTTATAAATGAAAACAGCACTGACAGCATTCATATTTCTGGATGGTTATAAAATAAAAACAGAACTGACACGTTATTACTGGTAATTTGCATGTTTAGACGAAAAGAACAGCGCTGACACAGCATTAATAAGCCCCGGATGATTAGAAAATAAAAACTGCACACAAAACATGCCTGGTTAGTAAATAAAACACACTTGCCTACCAGAAGAAGTCATTCGCTCTCATCTTCCTCTTGCGCACTAAAGCCATTAAAGTCCTCTTCTTCAGTGTCGGAGTTGAACAGCCTCAGAAGAGCTTCGTCACATACCTTTTCTGTGGCGATGTCAGCGTCGCTGTCCGTGCTGCTGTCATCATCCCCGGGTGAAGCTGGCTAAAACTGTTTATGGTTAAAAGTGATAAAAAATTAAATAACAAAGATTAGATGTAAAATAATAAAACATGTAAAAAGTTTAATAGCTCATAATTCCAGTCAGTGCAAACCCACAATGCCCTTTATTGGAATAAATTTGAATAAAATAAAATAAAATAATGACAAAACAAAATAATAAAATAAAATTAAATTAAATTAAATTAAATTAAATTAAATTAAATTAAATTAAATTAAATTAAATTGATTTACATTAAATTTAATTAAACCGAATAGAATAGAATATAATAGAAGTTATTACTCCCGCAGTAGGGATATTCCCTCGCTACAGCAGCACATACAGTTAGAGAAAAGGAAACTCACCTGATTAAAACAGATAAAAATATTTATATTATAAAGTTCTTTATTTTAGTTCATGTCAACGTTACATCAAAGCACACTGAAGGAGAGGAAAGGGCAGCGACGTGGAGAACGAGGACAAAAACAGGTCAGTGAACACTTTTTAATCAGAAATGAATGCGAGTGAATGAGTGGACAATGAGGGAGGAAATGTAAAGGGATTAAGGAAGAGAGAGCAAGACGGGAGACACACAGACAGGTCGTTAATAAATCTCTAGTGGAATAAAAGAGGTCTTATCACTTTAATGCATGAGTTAATACCCCTCCCTCTGAATACGTGTCCTGATCCACTCGCTCTGTCACTCGTTTGTGCCCTCCTCCCTCTTTGGGAACGGATTAATTCCACGTTTCTGGTGGGAAAAAGTTTTCTTCTTCAGTTAAGATGATCTGTTTTAAAGATGAACTCTTTTTTAATAAAAGCAGGACGTAAAAAAGTCGCAGCATCCCAAAGGAAGAAACGTTGCTAAGATCAGATTTTTGACTGAAGACTTTTTTAAGGTTTTTGGTGAAAACAGGTGAGATCGGAGCTGTCTGTGACATTTAACACAAACACACGAGCTCTGTCTGGATGTGCCGCTTCCAGGAAAATGCTCCACGGTTTTTCATTTAAATCCAGCAATATCTTCTTTTCATGAATAAATGATAGAGAACGGGACGATGCTGTAACTGCTGGAGACCCTGTGACATTTAACATACTGTAAGTGACTCACACGGCTGCTGCGCTCACACACACGTGCACGCAGGCACACACACAAACAAATATTTGCAAATATCTGCACAGACACGTGAGATCAGGAGCCAAACTCACAAGCCTCCTTTAATATTAAACAGTGAGCTTCTCCATGAATAATAAACTCAGAAAGTTTGGTTAAAAGCTGGAAAACAAAATGACCCTTGAGCCTCGGACATGTCTGAAGTCGTTTAATGAGCATAAAGAGTAAAACAGACGGTTTAAGAACCAAATGATGCCCGTCAACAGCTGAATTTCAACTGAATTAAGGCATGCCATTTCTGTTTTGTGCAGTTTAGTCAAACACTAGTTAAACAAAAAGAATGCCAGATTTTTAAACTATTGAATAAAGATACAAATGGCTTGCCATACATATTCCCCCAATCGTTTCAAATCAGCAGGAAATGATCCAAACATCTCATTTTTCTAAAATAACTAACACATGCCAAGCTTTCTATTTTTGCTGCCAACGAGTCAACTCGTGAATGAAGATCAAGGATGAGCCGAAGTCATTCCCTTAGGATTATCTAGGGAATGATTTAGCAGTAATTCAGTTCAGGTGCTGTAAAGGTTTCAGAAAACATCCTGAAGCAGTAAGCTCAGTGATCAGGACTGGCTGATTAGGCATGCAGACAACTCCTCGACCGTCTGGAGAGTTGTTGGTAAAAGCGCCCGGTGCTCAGAGCTAAATGGATTAGCGAAACTGAAGAAGACCGTCGTCTGAAAGTTTCCTCAACGACTTTAATTAAATTTAAAGGGACATGTTTCTGTACGAAGGTGTCTACGGGTCCATATGTGGTATTCTAAACATAATTAGTTCTTAATTCCATTTTTACTGCAAAGCTACATAAAATAAATGTATTATATAAAAAATCTTCCAGAAGTCCAAATGAAGAAACTAGCTTTGGAGGTTTTTACTTCCTACTATTTAACAAATTCTAGTAAGTCTGTCTGTCTGTCTGTCTGTCTGTCTGTCTGTGTGTGTGTGTGTGTGTGTGTGTGTGTGTGTGTGTGTGTGTGTGTGTGTGTGTGTGTGTGTGTGTGTGTGTGTGTGTGTGTGTGTGTCTGTCTGTGTGTGTGTGTGTGTGTGTGTGTGTGTGCGTGTGTGTCTGTGTGTGTGTGTCTATCTGTGTGTGTGTGTGTCTGTCTATCTCTCTGTGTGTGTGTGTGTGTGTGTGTGTGTGTGTGTGTGTGTGTGTGTCTACCCAGTTAAAGGAAGCTGCCAGCACCACTGACCCTCAGCCAGCTTCTCAGAGTGAACTTTTTGTGTTACAGATCATCTCCATCACACTGATCTTTGACACTCAGAGATGGGACTGATGGCGTTTAACACAACGGTGTTACTACCAGATGTTAGTTTGTCAGTTTCTTCTAATTAATCACGGTCTTCTTTCATCATAACGCTGTTCCCGTTGTCAAATGATAAATGGCCCGCACTTGTATAGCACCTCGCTGAGCAAGGACTCCAAAGTACTTTATACTACAGTGCATCATTCAACCATTCACACACATTCACACACTGATGGTGATGAGCTACGATGTAGCCACAGCTGCCCTGGGGCGCACTGACTGACTGCAACTGACATGCTAACAATACTGTTAATAACAATGTGGGTTACTGTAGTTTAGCAGCACGGTGTGTTGACGCTGTCATGTGATTGGGAGCTAAAGGGGCGGATCAGGCCCAAGGAGCAACGAGGAGGATGTGATCAACAGCTGTAGACCCTGTAGACCCTGGATCTGAAGCCATTCCCTTCTTGATGGGATAGCAGGACTTCCCGTGTAAGAAAGGTCTGCCACTCGTTAATTCCTCGTCACAATCTTCTATCTTCCTGGACCATCGTCCGGTATTCCAACTGGAACCAGTCAGTGTTTCTGATCATGTCTTTAGTCTCGCTGCAACACTGGCCGTATCAGTCTCAGGCACCATGGGCTCTCAGGTGTTACTAGAACCAGCTGTGTCTTTACCACCCTTCCATGTTGGGTCAGACCCAAGTCAGTACATTTAAGTCCTCAATCAGATTTGTTCCTGTTCTTGTGTCATTAAGGATTGCTGTGTGTATATATATATATATATATATATATATATATATATATATATATATATATATATATATATATACATATATATATGCTGTTAGTAGGTACGAGTAACAGAAATGCTAATAAAAACACCCGATTATGAAAGTGAAACTGGAGAAATTGGAAGATGGTGCAAAAGTCCATTTATTTCAGTAATTAGACAGAGACCATTTAAAGGCTCAGGAACCCTTTACATGTATGTTTATTGGGGTCACTCAGAGATGTTTGAATTGTTTAGATTAGTGTCATGGTTCCTGTTTGTAGTTCCTCCTGTTAGATGCCCGGTTATTTCAATGATTCATGTTCAGAATAAACAAATGGACAAACATTTTATTATGTTTAAGTCTGTTTAGTCATTTATAAGTTAGTATTGTAGTAATTTATCGTAAATGAAGACAGCTCTTCTAAGATTGTGTGAAATAAGTGACAACATTACTTTTCCTGGTAATCCTAACCCTAACTTTTATAATCTTGTAACTCAGTAACTAACTCAGTTGCTTCTTTGTTTAGGTTATTGTTCAGTAAATAATTAGTAACTGTAACTAATTACACTTTTAAAGTAATGCTCCTAACACTGTTGACATGTAAGCCCAGCGTCTAAAAACAGATTGTTGTTTTTGAACTGCATCAAACCCATGCTCAGCCAGAAAATACGTTTTTCTGCACGTTCTCATTTTGGAGCAATTTTATTGTAAGATATAAAATAGATATATTAATAACTTAGTTTTAGGTTAATGATATTTGTAATACATATTATTTCATAGATTATTTTGCTGTTTTTAAGCAACAAACACATTTCAATCAGAAATACAAACTAAAAGTCCTCCATCATTCGCCTTTTAGGTTCATTCTTCCGCTTGTTGGTGAAATCTCTCAAACCACTCAACATATGTTAATGAAATAAACAAAAAAAACACACATAACTAAACATCTTCTTCCGGCACTCGCAGAGTACAGGCGCTTCTGCTTTTGCTCCCTTATATTTTTTTTTCCCAAGGCTCTTTGTCCTGTCTGGCTACAGAGCGCTTCTCTGCATTTCCTCTGGAAATCTCTATTTTTTAGAAATGGATTTAATTAATTGGTCATTCAACGCGATTGATAAGATTTTTTTCTACGATGAGAACGGAGGAGGGGGCTCCCACTTGCCCGCAAGGGACACACGCAGCGGGATGTGCGCTCGATTCCTGGAAGGTGTGGAGGATCGTATGTCTCTCTCTCAGCTGTCCATTGAGGACGTCAAAGATATGTGGACATCTGGCCTGACGATCACTGGATTTCTTCTGATTGGAGTGGGAGGATATCTGGTTTTCTGGAAATTTGGGAAGACGGGAGCAATTGAAGGGCGACCCGCACCCACGGGAAGCACCGCCCGGGCGGGGACCTCACAGACTGGGACGTTACTCGAGGTGAATCGTAAGCTGGACAATGTCCTAGCTGCGATACCGGTATTAGTGCGCAAAATGGATGTCATCTCGGAGAGAGTCACCGGACAAGTGTGGACTTCTGCCTGGCGAGGTCATCAACCTGCAGGGTCAATGTGCTCTGCGTTCCTCCCAAGATCTCCCTCCCACCTGTGGTCTACAGTGGTTGAGCGCCGTACATGGCTGCTCTCGCTGGGGGAAACAGGATCCCAGCCCCCCTGCCTTCCTGTTGTGATGTTGCGTTGTGTTATCTGTTGAGGTGTTTTTTTTTTCGCAGAGCAAAGCTGCCCTCCTGGGGGGAGAGTAGCTGTAAAGTGCCTTTTTTTTCCCTCCTCCCGAATCCATTCCTCACGTTATCCTTTCCTCTCTCTGTTAAGGTAGCGCGACTCGGTTGCGAATGACCACAGTCACCAATTCTTGTCATGTATCTATGCCTATGGATGTCTGATCTCTGACTTGTGTGTACTGAAACTCTAATTTCCCTTCCCTGGGACAAATAAAGCTTTTCATTCATTTCATTCATGTATTGGAAACCTTTGACAACACACAACAGATCACGCGTTTAAACAAATATAAATATAAACAAAAACAAATCCACCACTTTACAAACCAAAACCGGATTTTATTTGAAACTCGGACAATCAGAGAATCAAAAGGTACTTTTATCTAGAAAAGTTCAGAAAAACTTTAAAAATGCCCATCTACTCCGTCACTCGTTAGCCGAAAGAGTAGTACATCCTCGACTTCATGGGTGAATAAAGACACGGTGAGAGGAATAAATCCACCAGAGTACGCTGACTGAATGATCGCATGTGTGAGGCGGAGTGTCAGAGAAAGCATGAGTTCTCTCACGTGAAAGCATCGCCTAGATGTAACTGTGAGCAGAACACACACACACACACGCACACACACACACACACACACACACACACACACACACACACACACACACACAGCTTCATTTTATTAAAAAAAGTTGAAATCTCAGATTAAATCCCAACAAAACTGATGTACACCTTTAACAGTTTATAACCCTTTGCTTAACAGTTTTCCACATTTACATACAAATGCAATTATTTCACCATTTGAATGAAGTTTGAAGGGAAACAGTTAGAATAATTGGCTGAAGTCATGAAATGTGAAAAGGTGAATACAAGAAGATGATTCGGGTATGAGAAAAGGTTTATTATTCACTAAAAAGTCTTTAAACAATAGCGGAATGACAATGAAACACTGATTATAAAATAAATCCACTTCTGCTTTTGACACCTACAGTGTGAAATCAGTCTTTGGCTTTCATTGACATGTGTAAAAATAGAAAACACTCGAGCACGTGTG
>SSNQ01000375.1:1528890-1560960 GCA_006942095.1 Nothobranchius kuhntae | reverse complement strand
GTTTTAAATACTGGGGCGAAAGTTTACTGGAGGCCATCCAGCTGACTATTATTTGGGTCCTATCAGGATTAATTTGCGCCTCTTTTAGCATAATGTGGGCGATGGTAACTAGAAAATGATTCCTGTTAGTTGATCAGGCTAACACGGATTTATCAATTAGTCTAATTAATCCACCCTTTGAAATGGTTCCTTCCCACGCTAGACAGAGACTTTTTCACACGTGCAGGACAGAGCCTGTTTGAACCATCTAACCATTATGGTTTATAACCCTTAGGATGTCCCGATACATGAGGGAGGAGGAGAGACTAGCTCCCATTACCTAAGGTATCTTTTCTTAATCTGTCACAGCCTGAAACAAGTCCTGAAGCACAGGAACAAGCTAAAAGGTGGCTTACCTTCCCTCAGGTCTGGTCGGGGCTCCCACTCAAACTCTAAAAGAGACCTTTAAGAATCGAGAACGAGGATTCTTTTTCCAAAAAAATTTATTTCAAAATTAAAAAATACAAAAAGAGTAAATCTAACATTAAGAAATCCCCTTAGGAGGATGCTGCTTCTAAAAATCTTCCTGAGAATGACTGCTCTCTCTTCCTGCAACTGTCGCTGCTACTTTGTCAAATGGGGTCAACTCTAACTGTCGCTCTTCGTCGTCCTCCGTCCAGAGGACGACCTCTACTCTCTTACTCTCTACCACTGCACTGTCTCTCTCTAACTACATCTAACTGCCCTTTATATATCATTCTAAAAACTGCCAAGCAAAACATTTTCCATAGTGAAGCAATATCTCACCCAGTCATGAGACAGCAAAACAATGTAATCATTTGTCAGTTACATATCTCAGTCAAACACAAGACAGCCAAACCCATATGATCGCTATATTTGTAAGCTGGTTTCAGGTCCACCCAAAGTCCAAAACTCCCCCACGGAGGACTTTCACATCCTGAGATGTCTCTTTAGTTGGCCTTCTTCTTTCCCGCATCCTGTGCTACTTCCTTTTCAGTTGGACCACTCCTCCTTATCACCTGCCTGATTCCACTCGCAGCAACAGGCTCTCGCTTATCTTTGCCTTCCTTCTGACTTTGTTTATTACCCCCGTTGTTTCTGACATGCGAGAGCTTGCAACACTTTAAGACCCAGCGGATACCCTGTAATATTAAACAATTCACATCTGTAAACAAAAATAAAATGTAAGAGTTTAATACAGAACTGATTTTATTTAGACATTTCTTTTATATGTACATTTTTAATCTTTCTTAACTATTTTTTTCTAGCAAAGTAAAAAGCCTGTCGAAATTCTCCCTTCTCTCCTGTGCCCTCTGCTGCTCTGCCTCCCTCTGCAGCCTCATGTCCTCCCTGATCAGCTCCAGAAGCTGGTCATCGCTGTCACCTTCACCTGGATGCCCATTTTCTCCAGAATAGTCTTAACAAACATGTAAGAAAAAACAACAGGAAGAAAAAAGACAGAGAAAAGAGGACAACGGGTCATTCCTTTCATGTTTTCGCAGAAAAAACTAAACTTAAAATATGAGACGTTATTGTACCTCCATGCCACAGCCGCCGAATGCGTAGCTCCAGTGATCATGTGGTCCATCTCCGCCCTAAGCTTAATAAAGTCCGTGGTTCTCTCTTTGTCCCTAAAATTCAAACTTCTATTAAAATCAGGGGGAAACATAGCGGGAGAAGTACGACACCGAGCGGCCGAACATGCGAGCCGAGACCGCAACACAAGCACTTTTACTGTAACATTTCAAACTAAAATAACGTTCATGTATCACAAAGTCCTTAACCTAACAGTTTGTTTATACTGACATTTATATGCGCAATCCTCTCCGACAGCTCCCGCTTCACTGTCCGCCATTGTTTTTAAAAGTTCTGCCGTCCGGCCCGCAAGGCATCTTGGGAAATGTAAACCATTGAATGATACACCGAACCCATCCTTCATACAGGCGAAAAGAAGGCCGGATTCGTCGACCGCATTTGAAGGAGTCTTCGAATTGGGACAGGCCTAGTCGCGGCGCTGTGACGTAACCGGCCGACGAAGGATGCAGACCCTGAATTGAGACACAGCCACAGTGTACCTCTTAGCCAATAGCGACGGCAGATTTAAATTCAAATGCAGCGTTGAGTTTGTACCTGACGACGGTGCAGCACTGACTGTTTTAGGCAGAATATTTAAATTTTAACTAAGATGCTCTAAAGTGCCAAATTATTGACTACACATGTCTGCAGCACGATCAGACACTCGTTTATATAGTTTATCAGCAAAACAATGTTGATTTGGAGTGACTTGCTCTTTAAGTAACCAAACTCAGGTAGATATCTAAAATATTTGTTTTCAGTTTATGAATCAAAAACATCAAAGGTAATCATTTATTTCCACATGTGTATCTAGACGACATTGCAAAAAGAATAATAAAACATTCCAAAATAAATGTCTCTCAAAAGTCACAATTAAAGTTTGGTCATTACAAAAATATAAGAAACAAAAACTACTGAAAAATGTATAAAACGTAAAAATTGCATCCAAATCCTCCTTTTCCTGCACCCGTTGAGGACAAAAGTCTTCAAACAGTGGCTCATTTGGAAGGTTTAGAGGCTAAAGTAACATGAAATGAAGAGCCAAACGAAGTGGAGACTAATGAATAACATTTTTACTTGACAACAACCACAATGAAGTGTAATTGACAATAAATGAGAAGGAAGATGAAAACAGCACTTTTCTGGAGAGGCCACATTTACATACGATTGTGCAGAGATTCTCACAGAAACTCAGAGCAAGCTCTAATTCTCGCGGCTTTGAGTTCTTAAAAGGGCACTTCAGCTGAAGCAAAAGCTTGATTTACTTTGTACATCAGAAATCCTTCAGCCTCTGCGTGAAGGCTGAAGAAACCCAGCAGAGTGCTGGTATAAAGTACCAGGATGTTCATTGTTGCAGATGACTCAGCAGGTGCTGGAGAAGAATGAATTGTGATTTGTTGTTTTAGAAATTAGCAACAGGATTAGTGGGACTAATGTGCTGCAGTAAATCTCCATTTAAATATAGCTTACTGATTCTGAAAGGTCTTAGGGTTAAACTGTGGATGGAGCCAGGGAAAACTACAAAATGGATTATTTTTAGGAAATTTGATGCCAGATTACACGGAATCGTGAATTTTATACTCTGTTTGAACTGTGCACATTCTGATGAAAGGTTCAATCAATCAATCAATCAAATTTTATTTGTAGAGCACCTTCCACAACGTTATCGAAAGCCCAAGGTGCTGAACAGCATCATCATAAGAAAAACATTCCCAGTACATGGGCATAAAAGCAAGATAAAAACATAAAATCATAAAATAGCAAGCAAACAATACTACAAATAAAGAGAGATAACGGAATAAGACTAATTGATCACAAAAAAATTGGTGGACTAAATAAAATCAAGCGTCTGGGTTAAAAAGAAGAAGAATTAAAACCATAACGTCAGGAACCCTGGCGCTAAAACGCAGTCAAATAAAAATGAGTCTTTAAACGAGACTTAAAGACTTGAAGGGATGGTGCCTGCCTAATGCTCAGTGGCAGTTTGTTCCACAGAGTTGGAGCCAAAACAGAAAAAGCACAACAACCCCTCGATCGATATTTCGACCGGGGGACCACCAGAAGTTCCTGCTCGGCTGAGTGAAGAGACCGAGATGGAGCATACCTCTGCAAAAGTGCAGTAATGTACGAGGGGGCAATGCCCTGGAGGGCCTTATAAACGAGAGTTAAGATTTTAAACTTAGCTCGATATTGCACCGGGAGCCAGTGCAGATCATCCAGCACCGGGAGCCAGTGCAGATCATCCAGCACTGGGGTAATGTGCTCTCAACATCTAGTACCTGTCAGGAACCTAGCCACAGAGTTCTGCACAAACTGGAGCCGTGCAACCGTGCACTGGGCCAGACCAGCATACAGAGCGTTGCAGTAGTCCAGCCGGGACAGGACGAAAGCGTGCAACACAGACTCCAGATGAGCAGAGGCCTGATCCTGGATAGTTTTTTCAGGTTAAAGAAACAGGACCTCAGCACTGTATTTACATGAGTGTCAAGATTAAGTGATGAGTTGATTGTTGTTTTGATCCATTTTCCTCCACTTATACAGAGTCGGGTCATGGGGGCAGCAGCCTAAGCAGGGGGGCCCAGACTTACCTCTCCCCAGCCACTTGGGCCGGCTCCTCTGGGGAATCCCACGGTGTTCCCTGGCCAAACGAGAGACACAGTCCCTCCAGTGTGTCCTGTCCCTTGACGTGGTCTTCCTTTACGTCTTCTCTCAGTTGGACGTGCCCAGAAAACCTCACCAGGGAGGCATCCAGGAGGCATCCTAACCAGATGCCCGAGCCACCTCAACTGGCTCCACTTGATGTGGAAAAGCAGCAGATCTACTCCGAGCTGCTACCGGATGACCAAACCTCTCACCCTGTCTCTAAGGGAGAGCCCGGACACCCTCGGCAAAAACTCATTACAGCCGCTTGTGTCAGCGATCTCATTCTTTCTGTCACTAGCCAAACATCATAGGTGAGGGTAGGAACGTAGATCAAACAATGAATCGAGAGCTTCGCCTTCGGGCTCAGCTCTCTTTTCACCACGACAGGCCGGTACAACACCCGCATCACTGCAGACGCAGCGCCAATCCGCCTATCGATCTCACGCTCCATCTTTCCCTCATTTGTGAACAAGACCCTGAGATACTTAAAGTTACACCTAATATCAAGCTGGTAGCATCTATTGTGGCAAATAAACAATGTTAGAAATAGCATTAATGGTTTTGAATGGGTACATTGAGATAAAACAACATAATTCTGTATGTAAATATCCAATAAATCTAATAGCCTGGAGGTTGTAGCATATTTAAGCAGAATGAAGTCTAAAGTTGATAAAGAAAATGTCACATAGAAGGTTCCCATGAGTAAACTTTTTTTTACCGCTGAACGAGACAGGCTGTCAGATTAGGGCCTTAATTGACACAACCTGTCATAAATTGTGCAAATCTCAGAAATCAATAAGCCGTCCACACTCCGGTCAAGCTGACAGCCTTACATCTGCAGACCAGAGAGTCGCAGAGAAACCAGAACTGGGAGCTTTTTCAGCTTTTGCACATTTCTGTGTGTGAACTTTGTCATTTAGCTACAATCCATCAACGAAAAACGGAAATTTAGACTGAGGTTGTTACAGCCCACTGAAATGCACTAATGCTGCTTGTCTCAGTGTTGTTTTAGTAAATTTGACGAGTTTTTTTTTCATGATTTTATTAACTGATAGATTTCTTTATAATTAATATAATACAGTCTAGATACCATTCCATTCTTACGCATAGGTCACATGAAGGAGTTCAGATGAGGTCAACAAACTTCACCTGTAAGAAAATAAAACCCATGTCAGGTAAAATCAGTCTCCTCCCATTTCTTCTGCTCATGAACTTTTCACGACCTTTTGCTTCACATAGCAGGATGAACAAGGCATTTATTATCCGTCACAATTGTAAACGGCTTTTGTCTCGGAGGCTGAAATGCACGAGTGTCTGTTGCCTAACAACAATGAAGAGAAGGTTAGAGTTCTGTGTTCTTGTCCCTGATAACAGATCAAACTCGTTATTTTCCATCATCCAGAGGTGAAGCATGCTCTTCTGGACTCATTTATATGGCCTAAAATGGGATTTTGAAATCGTCGCCCCACCGCGGTGAATCCACATTCCTTACAAGCTAAATTAGCTGCAGTGGGTTCTTCCTCTCCATTTAGATTGTTTAGCTGAATTAACAGATGCTCCGGCGGAGGAGAGGATAGTTTCCAGAGTCCTGTTTTATTCATGTTAACATGGTGACTGGGCAGGAGGAGAAGTCTCATTTAAGCATTCATAGTTACTGATGCTGGGATGGATGAAGAAGGAGAGAAGAGGAGGAGAGCCAGAAAGGTCCAGACAGGTGCAGTGGAGTGAACTGCAGCGAGCAGAAGAGGCTCCATTGAGTTCTGTCGTCAGCGATTTGCCACCTGAGGTCATCGCTCCATTTCAACGCTTCCTCCATACCATACCATATTTATTTATAAAGCACCATTTCAAAATAGCATGGCAGCTAACCAAAGTGATGTACATAAAAAGCCAAATGCTTGAACAAGAAACACAATAAGAACAGGCAAAATACATAAGAACAAGGCATAAATAGTCGGAGATAAAAATTCCTACTAAAAACAATAAAATAGGAGAACAGTTAACAGCACTATAAAAAATAAAATAATGCAAGGAATGATAAAAACATTTGAAATGGCACAAATAAAACAAAATAATCTACCAGATGGTGCGAGGTGCCAAAAGTGTGCAACTGAATCATAAAAACGGAATTAAAAACTCAAAGTCGGTGCTAGACTTTCATGAAAAGTGTCACGGAGGGAAGGCAATGCTACAGAAGTGCGTTTTCAGGGCCGACTTGAAACTGCTAACAGAGGGAGCCAGACGCACGCGGAGGGGCAGAGAGTTCCAGAGTTCTGGGGCTGCTCAAGAGAAGGCACGCTCCCCGCGTGATTTGTACCTGAACCTTCGGAACAACAAGCAGCCGATGATCTGCTGACCGAAGAGCACGGGTGGGAACATACGGGGTCAGCAGGTCCGTCAGATAGGATGGGGATGGGCAGTACAAAGCCTTGTAAACATATAACAAGACCTTGAAGTTAAGCCTGGTTTATGCTTCTCCGTCAGCTCCGCAAGGGACAGACACGCACGGATTGACGGAAGCATTTTGCTCTCATACTTCTCCGTCTCCTGGAGAGCGTTGCAAAGCAATTGCCCGGCAGGACAACAGAGGGCGTAGCGCTGTTCTGTGGTATCCTGTCAAGTATCGGTCCAAGATCGTGTGTTTATATTGTGTTTTTTGTGTATATAAGAGACTTTTAACACGGACATGTTTGTCTCTCATTCTCCCACCGCTTCATGCGCTCCCCACCTCTAAACCCACGTTTCCTGTCATTTCCGTCCACAAATAAAACGCTTGCTGCGCATCTTTTCACTCCTCCAGTCACGGGAGAAATAAACGTTCATATTTTTAGAGTTTTTTCGCGAGGTATTCTTCAAGCTTCTCCGTGTCTGCCGCTAGTTATCCTCGGCTCTCTTTGCAATGGCGGTGCTGTAAACAACAGCGGCGTCCTGACCAATCACAAGCTTGCGTAATCCGTCTCGTTCGACGGATGTTTAAAAAAGTGGGCTCGACTCCGTACGTACTTGCGTGCCTGCCGGAGCCCTACGCAAGGACGGATAATGGCGCTGCGTGTCTCTGCACTGACGCAGACGGAGAAGCATAAATCAGGCTTTAATCCTAAATTTGACTGGGAGCCAGTGTAAATCTGCGAGGATGGGTGTGATGTGCATGCGTCTGTCGGTGTTATTTAAAAATCTGGCCGTGGCATTTTGAACCTTCTGCAGTTTGCTTAGGGCTGAAGCATTAATCCCAATCAGGACAGAATTTGCGTAATCCAGACGTGAAGTAATGACAGCATGAATGACTGACTCAAGATCCGGGCGTTTGAGGATTGACTGAAGACGAGTGATGCGGCGGAGTTGGAAAAAGCAGGACTTGCCAGTAGCTTTGACTTGTGAAGACAGTGAAAGGTCAGAGTCCAGTTTCACACCCAGGCTAGTGGCACATGATTTGAGATTGAGTGGGAGAGTTTTGTCCCCTTTTGGCCTGATTGGTTTCATCTTTCCATCCAACATTCCAGCTCCATCTCAAAGCTCGGGCTTTTATTTCTGTGTCTGTTCACCCGGGTATTTAAATGAACCCAGTCTTTCCCAAATCCTCCTTCCTCCTGATTCTGTTTAATATGCACGGCTGGAACCATTAAGGTGAACACCCGACTCCAGTCCATCCATCTCTCTCTGCCCATTACATCCACACAATGAGGAATAATTGAAATTAAGGTCTCGCTTTGGGAGAGGGCAGCAAATTAATTTGATCTGATAACAGAAATGAAGATAAGTTTAAGTATAAAGCTGCACAGATTACCCTGTGTGGTAAATTTAAATAGAGAGGCAATACTCCGATGGGGCGGAAAGGTTCAGGATTATTCATACGAATGCACAGAGGATGAAAGATTTTAGAAAACCCAGGAAAGTAAAAGAAAGCATTCGGCTGTGTGTCGTGTTCTTCAGCCAGAACTAGAATAAAACAGATAAAGGTTGTAAAAAAAATAAAAAAGGCACGATGCATAATGACGGATTTTAATGTCCAATAAACTATTTTTATACTGTAGAAGTGCACAATTTGTATTAAAACCCACACACACGATTGTGTTTGTTTGTGTTCAGCCTGATATTAACAGCAGAGGACTCAGAATTATTGATTATTGTTTTTGTATTTTTGCAGCAGCAGATTAATGACAAAAGTCAACTTTCTCACTACAGCTGGAGACTCAGAATTGGGACAAAAGGTGCAAAAAAGTTTTATTTTTTAGTGACTCGTGAAGAGAAGAGGACCCAGAAATGAACTAATTGTGTTTTATGCACGTCTGAGTTTTTTTTTTAACTAATTGTCACAAATCCCTCCTGGAGTTGTTTTACGGTTTTCATCCTTTTGTACAATAACAAAAAAATTAAACAAAAAATAACTGAATTTCTGTAAATTATCACGAGTTCAATGGAAGATAGAAAAATAAACACTGAGAAGGTTTTTGCCTCCAATATTATATTAGAACAAGAAGTGAAGTTCCCTTTAGACGTTTTGATTTAATACTGCTCCACCAGAGAGTCGCGGCATTCCTTCGTTGTAATTCATCTTCTTTTCTACTCTGAAAACATCCACTGGGGTTGAGACTTTAGTGGAGGTTATGCAGATGAGTTTTACTCCTCCTGAGACAAAAGTCTGCCAGAGTCACGGTGCGTTTTGTGCCTCTTAAAGAAAGTGATTCTGTTTCTAAACTGCTCATATTTGACGTCTCTGTGTTGAGGAGAATGTTTTAGATGGTTTAAACCAGTAGTAGCTACACACCGCAGCTGATGTGCCTCTTTTACTCCTGCAGCCTGAGCTCCTATGGAAGCTGGGGGAGGACATCTTTACAAACGGATTTTTATGATGAGATGGGAAAAGTTTTTATGATAAAGTTTTTTTGTCCCAGAATCAGCAGGTGAAGCCAGATTTACGGTAAAACAATTTCGTGTTTTGACTTTTCCTTTTTGATTTCGTCAGTGTTTGTGGGGTCGTTTCCTGACTCTCAGCGGAGTTGGCTTTCCAGAGTTTTTGGTCTGAAGGGAATCACGGGAGTCTCGAATAAACATTTGGTATTTTCTTGGTGGAACGAAAGAACCATATGAGATGGGGCTCTGTTTGCTGTAGGGACTAAACAACGCATACACAAACCAAAAACGCACTAAAGACAGAAACCAGCAGCTTTATCCGTGTGCACCACCACGTGCACGTGCCTAACCTAGAACGTTCCTGTAGAAACGTTGATGCGCCTGCTAGGTGGTGCAAACTGCACCGACTGGTTTAGGCTAGACTAGCAGCTACACCACATTTGTGTCCATTATAATAAAGAGCAAGCCCCCCCCCACCAGAGTGTTACTCCACTCCCACTTCCTGTTTGAAAAATGCAACAAATACTGTTGCCTAGCAGATCAAGAGGGCGGAGCTGCTAACAAATACACACACACGTGCTCACAATGACATTGTGACATCATATGGTACCAGCTAAAGCTCTAGGGTACCTCTTAGCCAATAGCGATGGCAGATTTAAATTCAAATGCAGTGCAGAGTTTTTACCTGACAACGGCACAACACTGACAGTTTTAGGCAGAAAATTTACATTTTAACTAAGAAAGTGCTAAACTATTGACTACACGTGTCTGCAGCACGACTAAACACACATTTATGTAGTTTATCAGGGAAAAAATGTTGATTTGGGGGTGACTTGCTCTTTAAAGAAACTAAATAAGAGTTAAGAGCACTCTCAGTGTTAGGGTTGTAAAATTCCCCAAGGCGCTCCACAACACAATCAGTCATTCACCCATTCACACAAACATCCACACTATTACTTATAATTATTTTGTTGCAGTGAGGTGACCAGCCAGTTTCCCTCCAATAAAAATCACCATCTGGTTTAACTGGAGGGGATCCATAACTGACATAATGGGTCCAGCATGTTTTTGAGGAGTTCGTTAGTTATGTGGCGTTCACAAACGAATCAAATCTTTTGAACGGCTCTTCGAAGTGAAAAATGAAAGCTGAGTCCTTGTAGAAAACTGTTTAACACCCCGACTCCCCTCCACTGTCATGGACATTGGTGGGACACATTATCTTGTTTGTTTTTTTTTAAACAATCACATTTCACTTTTTTTACCTGAACATTTTTCGGATTCTTCTGACAGCTGTATTTTTTTTCTCGTTCTTCTATTCAACTATCTCTTAAACTGAAGCTTTGTCATTTTTTTATTCAAATCAAATCAGGAGCAATAACTGATTCATTTAGACTTTGGTTTGTTGAAAAGGCATATTTGGTATTTTCAGACTGCAGACTCAGCCTGGCAGGCACTAACCGGTGCTTCATGTCATCCTGAACCTTAGCGCCCTCAGTGCCGCCTCGCTGATACCCGTCTGGTGGGAAAGCGCCAGGTGAGTTAGTCTTCCAAGACGAGAGTCTTGAAATAAGATCAAGGTTTAGGCCCGGCCGACCCTTTAAGGAGGTGAGGAGTGACAGAATCCACACAAGCACAGATGGAGCTGCTGAGAGGCATCACATGTTGTCATGGTGGTTAATGCCATTAATTCCCCGTGGATCTGGCTTTTTCCAGTTCACTTAACCTCACAAATGGGTCAGGACGAAATAGAAGCTGGGCCTCCACGCACCACACTATGTTTGTGAACCTGATCTCATTAAATATTTCAAAAGGGTCAGGGATTTTTGTCCTTTTTGGTCATTCTGTCACAGGTCTGCTGCTGGTTTAGGATTACTGTCTGTTACATAATCCAGATTAGTTTGAGTTTAATGTACAGACCAGATCATGATGGACTTCTGAAAGGGGCTCAGCAGGACGAGCCCAAACCATCATGGATGAGCTGAAAAGGTTTACTAAGAATTGTTCAAGAAGTCTAGTTAGTGGCTTTAATTAATGAAAGGTTCTTGTTGCTACTTGTAAAAACTTTATTTGAATCTGAACACAAAATCGTTACATTCAGAGGATAAAGAAAACTTTATTTATTTATTGGTCAATAACATTTTTCTTTTCTTTTTCTTCTTAAATTGAAACAAAATCTGTTTGTCACTATTCTGCATGAGGACCAAAATTAAAGTATAAAAAGTTATAATCTGGTTTTGCTCCACATGTTTTGTGTTGCGCTAAAATAAAACAGGAAGAGCATGTTTGGCTTTGCCTTCTGGCCGTCGGACCGGTGAGAGAACACTTAAGTTATTTAAGGTTAATAGAGTTAATTTCTTTTCTGACCTCAGTGACCCGACAATCCGGCTGAACAGAATTAACCTCCTGTGTCCTCCATTTATCACCCTTTCACATGCATCCACTCACAAGAGCTGTGTGTTTTCCTGCAGAGTGAAACCAGCAGAAGTTTGAACACCCCCATGGTAATCTCTGCTCATACAGTCCAGACAATATTTAACCCGACCTTTGACCTGTAGCTGATCAGCTGTGTGAGACTTGCCTCTGTAGCTTTGTGCAGAACTGCTGTCAGGAAGTCAAGTAGTAAAGTTTAACACACACACACACACACACACACACACACACACACACACACACACACACACACACACACACACACACGTGAGCTCAGCTGCATCATCAGGATGTTTATTGATTGGTTATTTGCTAAAAACAAACCTGCAGATGCAATGAGAACTGAGACACAGAAATATTTGGTATTAAGCTTTTTCTGCTCATAATTGCAGTTTTAGTAGATTTTTATTGCTATAAGTGTTTCGTCTTCGTCGTCGTCTTCCTCCGCTTATCCGGGTCCGGGTCGCGGGGGCAGCATCCCAACTAGGGAGCTCCAGACCGTCCTCTCCCCGGTCACCTCCACCAGCTCCTCCGGCAGGACCCCAAGGCGTTCCCGGACCAGATTGGAGATGTAACCTCTCCAACGTGTCCTGGGTCGACCCGGGGGCCTCCTGCCGGCAGGACATGCCCAAAACACGTCCCCGTACAGGAGGCATCCTGACCAGATGCCCAAACCACCTCAACTGACTCCTTTCGATCCGGAGGAGCAGCGGTTCTACTCCGAGTCCCTCCCGAATGTCCGAGCTCCTCATCCTATCTCTAAGGCTGAGCCCGGCCACCCTACGGAGGAAACTCATTTCGGCCGCTTGTATCCGCGATCTCGTTCTTTCGGTCATTACCCAAAGCTCATGACCATAGGTGAGGATTGGGACGTAGGTCGACCGGTAAATCGAGAGCCTGGCTTTCTGGCTCAGCTCCCTCTTCACCACGACACATCGGCTCAGCATCCGCATCACTGCAGACGCCGAACCAATCCGCCTGTCGATCTCCCGATCCCTCCTACCCTCACTCGTGAACAAGACCCCGAGATACTTAAACTCCTCCACTTGAGGTAGGACCTCTCCCCCGACCCGGAGTTGGCAAGCCACCCTTTTCCGGTTGAGAACCATGGTCTCAGATTTGAAGGTGCTGATCCTCATCCATCATACTTTGAGTGTTTAATTAGGTCAATGAAATATATACACTAATTACCTAAAATGACCGAGTCTATTAAAATGCATCCTTGCAGTTCAGATCTCTCTTGTACATTGAAGAAAACAGAAATGTTTATGCTACACTTGAAGGTTTCTCTTTTTCTGTGTTCACTATCATTGTTGCGCCCTTTTCCCTCAGCTTCTGTTTTCCTGTCACTCACGCCTGCCACACCTCTGTACTCTGAGCTCTGCTCACTCAGTAATCACGTGAAACCATTTTGACATAATTAAAACATTCAGGGATTAAATTACAATTAAAAAAAACATCCAAATATGATAATTGTTGTAATTTCTTTCCATATATGTAATTTATCAATCACGACTCAACCACAGATAAAAAGACGTTGCAAATGTGTTTTAACTGACCTCTTGCATAGCTCGGATTTAAAATGAGCTTATTGTGTAGCAACTTTCCGCCTCCAGCTTTTCCAGACAGATTCTCGATGAAAGTTGAAACTGACCTTGATTTTCCATCATCTTCATTTTTGTGTCAGACTGATCGCTTGACACCAGTTCTGTGATCAGATTAGCCGTTTTTAATCGCCTTTTGAGAAGTTATTTTATTTTCTGTAAGAGAGACCTCCCAAAATGATGTAAAGCCACAACACGTGCTAAAGCCTGCGAGTGTCACAATGAGAGCAGGAGGTTTGGACCCAAGATGCAGAATCCCCAGAACGACTCGAGGCAGGAGTGGTTTAAGAAAATAATTCCTTTATTTAAAGGGACTTTACGGACTTTTGAATTTTTTTGCTCGCGATTGCCCCCTCAGGCCAAAAGCGTAACGGCAGCTTCAATAGTAGGCTTGTGCACGAGGCGCGCATGCTGTACGTGCACACTCCTTAACAAAAATAACAGCCGAGACAGTCCGTGTGTGTGTGTGTGTGTGGGTGGGTGGGTGGGTGGCCCGGAGGACAGAGGACAGGAGAACGTGCAGCTAATTAATTAAATCATTTGGTTCTGTACCTTTCTCTTCAGCACAGTCGACAAAGGTTTATGATGGGTCAGTCCTCCTGCATGCTCACATCATTCCCTTCCCTTGCTTGAAAAATTGTTCCAAAATGAAAGTTGAACCCACATCTTTTTTATCTGTGAATTCAATGCCGTTCGCCGAGTCTCAAATAAAAATTTGGGCATCTTACTGTAAAAAAATACCATTACTGTAAAAAAGAAACTCTAAATAAACTATGTTCACGCCCAGAATCGAATGCAGGTCTTCTGCATGAGAGTCAGACATCTTACTAGGTGAGCTACACTCCAGTAACATTCACAGTATCTGTAACTTTTATATCCTTGATGACAGCTGAAACAACGTCAAACCAAAGAACGGTTCGGAGCGAAAATGGCTATTTTGTTGCTAATTAGCAGGAAATATCTAGAAGAAAGTTCTACAGAAAGTAGCTAAGGGTCCTCAGAAATGTAGCTAGCTTTGTCACTAGGCGTTAGGAACAGCGACAAAGTGGCACTGCCTCTCTCTCTGCTGCTAAAGCTACGGATAGCAAATGCTACGGGCGATGCCTGAGCGTGAACGCGCATGAAGCAGCCTGCTCGACCCGAGCATCTCTCTTTTTCTGTGATTTTACAGAAAAACAGGCAATCACAGTAAAAATGCCAGGGCTCATTCTACAGGACCAGGGCATTGCAGGAGAATGTATGAAGAAGACATTTATTATTTCTATACATGTTTTGGCTGTCAAACTTCCATAATGCACCTTTAAAGGAGGATGCGCCAAACATCCAAAGGCACAAAAACCAGACTTAATCTCAAAACTTACTGAACGATCAAAAACAAAATAAAAGCTCACTCATGAGCACGAACTTGGAGAAACTCGAGGGGGACAGAGCAACGCTGACACATACAATGGACCGACAACGCTGAGAGACACAGACAGGGTTATATACACAGAGGGAAGCAATCAGGGAAACAGGTAGCAGGTGTGTGAGGAGTGTGAGCTGAAGGCATCAGGAGAGACTAATTAACTAAACGGGGAAGGAAAACATTGTTAAAGGAAAAGACTGACTGGATAATATAACTACACAGAGAACTAAAGATAAGAGAACTAATAAACCTGAAACTAGACACCAGAAAAAAACACTAAATATTCAGCTTGGGGAACTAAAGAGAACGGGACCAAAAGAGAGGGGCTCTATGGGGAGACTAGACTAAATTGGATGGGATAACTAAGTATAACCCCTTCTTTCCACCGGAGCCGTCAGCAGCGCGAGTCGGCCGTGTCTCAGGAGCAGCACGTCGCGGCCTTTACGCGCCGGTTCTATTTTCTACGCGCGACACCTCTGAAACGGGTCATGTTCAACATTTTTGTGGAAGGAAAGACAGGAAATCGGACGCGGAAACGGAGAGAAGCTCCCGAGATTTTCAGAATAAAGAAACGTACTGCCTTCCGGTTGCTTTACTTAAAAAAAAAAGTTACTAACTGTGCGGCCCCTTGAGAAGTTATCACCTAGCTAGCGGTCTCCTTTGTTTTTCATGTCCGTATTGGCGATTATAAAACGGACAGCACATAAAACACAAACCTGTTGGAGCCATGTTGTAGTTTTCTCCTGCTTGTTGTTGTGTTTACTGACGAAGTGCTCTGTCGGTGACAGCTGCTCCCTGCTGCTTCGCATCTCGTGGGAAGGACCAAGCAGCAGCTAAAGCCTGATTTATGCTTCTCCGTCTGCGTCAGTGCGGAGACAGGCAACGCCATTATCCGTCCTTGCGTAGGGCTCCGGCAGGCACGCAAGTACGTACGGAGTCTAGCCCACTTTTTTAAACATCCGTCGAACGAGACGGATTAACGCAAGCTTGTGATTGGTCAGGACGCCGCTGTTGTTTACAGCACCGCCATTGCAAAGAGAGCCGAGGATAACTAGCGGCAGACACGGAGAAGCTTGAAGATTACCTCGCGAAAAAACTCTAAATTTATGAACGTTTTATCCTCCGTGACTGGAGGAGTGAAAAGATGTGCAGCAAGCGTTTTATTTGTGGACGGAAATGACAGGAAACGTGGGTTTAGAGGTGGGGAGCGCATGAAGCGGTGGGAGAATGAGAGACAAATATGTCCGTGTTAAAAAGTCTCTTATACACACAAAAAACACAATATAAACACACAATCTTGGACCGATACATGACAGGATACCACAGAACAGCGCTACGCCCTCTGTTGTCCTGCCGGGCAATTGCTTTGCAACACTCTCCAGGAGACGGAGAAGTATGAGAGCAAAACGCTTCCGTCAATCCGTGCGTGTCTGTCCCTTGCGGAGCTGACGGAGAAGCATAAACCAGGCTTTACGCGAGCAAGACGTGCTGCTGCAGTAACGTGCTGCTGACGGCTCCAGTGGAAAGAAGGGGTGAAGTGGCTAGGGAGAAACATGAGGGAAACCTGGAAGGGGCTGGGGACCACAAGGACACAGAGCATGACAGCGAGGGATTTCCTGAATGCAACATATGTGGGAGATAAAAACTGAAAACATTTGTGTTTTAGTGATTCACTGCAGAAACGGTGAATTTTTATTTTAAAAGCCTTTTTAACATGTGGAGTAAAGTATTATTTTCAAAAGAAACATTCGTACAAAATTCATCTTCAGTTGCTTTGCTCCATCTTCGATAATCCAGAGCTGCAAGTGGATTAAAATGTTGTATTTGATGCACAAACGAGAAACATGACTTCCTCTTTCTGGTTACAGCTCAGCACTTTGTGTTCGACATTCAAAGGTGGAGAAAAAATCCTGCAGGAGGACAAGAAAATCTTTATTTTTGCTCTACGTGTTGATTCTATTAGCAGTTGCACAACACACACGCTTCCTGGTGAGGTTGACTTTGAAACATTTAGAGGCGGACTGCTGCACTCAGCACCGTGCAAAGTGGATCCAGTCCTCTCTTGTGCTACACAGACATTAAAGGAAGCAAAATAATCCACNNNGACCTGAGGGGACACCTGGAGGGAGAACAGGAGGGGGCTGGGGACCACAAGGACACAGAGCACGACAGCGAGGGATTTCCTGAATGCAACATATGTGGGAGATAAAAACTGAAAACATTTGTGTTTTAGTGATTCACTGCAGAAACGGTGAATTTTCATTTTAAAAGTCTTTTTAACATGTGGAGTAAAGTATTATTTTCAAAAGAAACATTCGTACAAAATTCATCTTCAGGTGCTTTTCTCCATCTTCGATAATCCAGAGCTGCAAGTGGATTAAAATGTTGTATTTGATGCACAAACGAGAAACATGACTTCCTCTTTCTGGTTACAGCTCAGCACTTTGTGTTCGACATTCAAAGGTGGTGAAAAAATCCTGCAGGAGGACAAGAAAATCTTTACTTTTGCTCTACGTGTTTATTCTATTAGCAGTTGCACAACACACACGCTTCCTGGTGAGGTTGACTTTGAAACATTTAGAGGCGGACTGCTGCACTCAGCACCGTGCAAAGTGAATCCAGTCCTCTCTTGTGCTACACAGACATTAAAGGAAGCAAAATAATCCACAACATCCTATTAGAAACTCTGAGGACTTTAATGTCACAGAGAGAGAGAGAGAGAGAGAGAGAGAGAGAGAAAGAGAGAGAGAGAGAGAGAGAGAGAGAGAGAGAGAGTGTGTGGAGTTATCGGCTTAAACTTAGTCCTGACTTTTACTAGCGTCGGGGAAACTTCCAGAACTCCTGGGTTGTCATGGAGATATGACAAACCTGCACCCCATTTGTTCATTTTCTCCTCCCAAGTCTGAGCAGCCTAATGCCAGGGATTTCCTCTGATGCATGACAGGTACGTCCTGTCTCCAGGTCTGCAGCAGAAAGAAACTTCTGCCCAAAGAAGAACGTGTAACCTACATTATCCAGCTGCGTTTGGGAGAGATTAAACTACCTCTCAGTATTTATAATGATATTCAGATGCAGATTCGCACGTCTGTGTCATGCCCTTATGTAGCACACCTGGTCCCCTCATCGAGCTCCAGCCAAGCCCTGTTTCCCTGGAAACCACAATCAACTTCTTTCATCTCACCTGTTCCTGTCATCAACTCATCCTCCACACCTGGTCACCCTGCTATTTAAACCCCAGCCAGCTCTTCAACCATCGCCAGATTATCGAACGCTTCTTGCCAGTAAATTCTCCAGCCGTTACTCACCTTGCCTCCGAAGATCCAGAACCCTGTTTCATCTCCGACCTCGCCTTTTGGAATTCCCTGTCTACTCCGCTGCATCTCTGATCTTCTGGCTCAGTCCCCGACCTTGCCTTTTGGATTTCCTTGTCGGACAATTCCCAACTCAGACCTCTGGTAACAGCTGATAAAGACTTTTTATTTAGCTCTTAATTGTGTTTGGCGTCATCACAGGTCTCCCGAGTTCAGTTCGTGACAGACTGATTTATGAAATTACTTGTAAATATGAGGTCAGAATAAAAAACAACCTGATGTTTAATTGACAGTTTGGATTGCTGCAAGACTCACAGGCTGTGTTTTCATTCTGCAAATTTAGTTTGTATCCGTTGGAACGCTTCCATCACCTTCTGAAACAAGAGAGTTGTTGAAGTTCATTGAAACGTGAAGAAGAAAGTCCCTTTTGATACACAGATTATCCACCGGGGGCAGCAGACGCGTAAAGGAAGATCTTTTGTGACGTCAGTGTTTGTTTAGCATTGCATCACAGTAGTGTGTGGCAAGAAACAACGTATTCTGTCTATAATTTGTTTGTTTAGCACATTTGGAGGAGGATTTAGTGAAGCAGGTGGACTGTGTGGTTGATTGTTCGACCCGCGGGAGGCTTGATTAAAAAATTTGTTGGAATTTCCTCGGTAAACGACCGCAAAATATGAAAGAGATAGGAAGCGACCCAAATAAAGTCTGGACTCCTGCAGCAACGGACAGTTTGCGAGGCTCATTTAGTTCATGGCAAGTCCTTGTGACTATGTATTTGTTAATCAGAGAAGATTTTTTTTAAAACATTAATCTTCGCATATTTTTAAATCGACAGAGTTGTGTTTTCGTGTTCTGATTCAGGTGTCTCATTTCACGACCATTATAATAATAAAGGAATAAATAAGGACACTGATCAAGACTTACCCGGCTTTGCAGTTGCTGTAAGGATTTAGCCGTTTTCTTTGGCCATCATCACCCAGAGGTGATGAGAATCACGCTGTGCTCGTCGGAGCTAACCGCTGCTATTAGCACGACCGACTCTTTCTGATTTTAGAAGAGATCGGTTCAACTTTCCCCAAACAAAATGAGCTTCGGCCTCCAGACGTTTGGAAGCCTATCATTTTTTTTATGAGTGAAGGGTCCAGGCCTTTCTGTTGAAAAGAAATAAATATCTCCCCAGCAGATTTGTGAGAAAACCAACGTTTTCCATCATCCCAGAGCTCATACGGGCTTTTAAAACCTTTAATTTTGTCTTCAATAATTTTAAGCTTCTCTACGTCTTTAGATGTTGCTGTGTTTGTATATCAGGGATTTCACCAGCAAACACTTAAAAGTTTACATCGCGTATTGATGGCAGGCCATTTTGTGTTTTTTTACTGCCACCCAGCCACTTGGGCATGCACACCAAGATGAAAAAATGATGTCAACGAAGATCCTCCTATAGGAGAGGATATGGCAGGTTTCTGATGAAGGTTACTAATCCTGATGCTCCATCTGAAGGCTTTTAGGACAGAAGATTTGCTATGATGTGAATTTGACACGCTGGTCTAAAAGAGGTTAAACCATAAAAGTTATGAACGGAATTGGTGACAAAGAGCAGCCTTGGCCAAGTCTACCTCTCACCGGGAAGAAGCCCAACTTATAGAGCTCCGGGAGTTGACGTCACTTCTCCCGGCATGCAACAGTTCAAATCAAAATGGCGCCATATTGGCAGGCAGAAGCCCACAGCTGGACTATTTGTTGTCAGAAAACTCAAATGGGAAATATGGTAGATTCCTGTTGTGACCCAGGATGCAGAACAGACGCAGACGACATAAGGAATGAGGCATCTACAGGATTCCCCAAGATCCGGAACACCGCAAACGTTGGATCATTGTAATAAAACGCGCTAGTGACCGGGCTAAAATGAAGCTGTTGGATCCCGAGAGTAAAGGTTTTCGCTTATGCAGCGACCACTTCATATCAGGTACTTAAACCAACGTTTCCTCAACTGTGTATGGTGTTTATTTTAAATGCTTTTATTACGATTCTTAGTGGGCTTCCTAAACTTATTTTGGCGTGGCTTTTTCTGTCTTATTACTCATAGCAACAAGTAAACATCACGTAAAACGTTGCCTCGTGAGTTCTGCGTGCAGCCGTTTACGTGTTTTATGATGACAGCAATTAACCGGCTAAGCTGTATTTAATTTTTAAGCAATGGTTGATCACTTGTCAGATCACACATAAAAAGCACTTTGGATTTCTATTTTCTGTCTCACCAAGTCAGATCTCAGACAGATCCTGAGACGCTCCTGGCTGATATATTTATTTTATTCACGGAAAAAAATCAGACTAGTGATTTCTCTTGGCGTTCAGTTTATACATTCAACCAGCACAGACAGGGGCGGATTTAGGACTGAAGAAGATCCGGGGCTTAACACACTCACGCGCGTGCACACACACGTGACACGCACTGGTCAACATCATATATGTCTTGTACCACAAAATTTTTAATCTGAAGCTACATATTAAGCATATTCAGGGCAGAGTATTGTTCCTGTTACTGTTTAGTGTGAGATGATAATAAATATTCCCTTTCTTTCTCCAACAACTTTACCTGATAAGCTAACTTTAGGCAAATCAGCAGCACAACAAATTTTTTCAAATAAGACTCACAAACCCTAACCCTAACCGATCCCGTTCAATTTGTTTACATTTGTTGCCTGCCAACATAGCATCTACTGTCTGAGAGTCACGTGACGTCCGGAGCTCTATTGCCACTAAAGCTTGGTTTATGCTTGACGCGTCCGCGAGGTTTGCACGGCTCCGCGCGGAAAAGTTGCATCATTTTAACAGCCACGCCCCTCCACCGCGCCCAAACACGGCCCAAACTTTCCGCACCGCGCACCTAGGAATTTTTCTAACCACGCGGACGGTCAGACGGGGAAAAACATGGCGGACTGGCGAGAACTAGTATGGCAGAGGTTCGTAAATACAGACATTTGTATGATTCAGCTCTCAGAGATCACCGTGATCAACATGTCGTTAATAATTCTTGGAGAGAAATAGCTCGCACTGTCGGAAAAGACGAGGACGCTGTTAAAAATGCTGGAATGCCATGTTGTAAACAACAGTAATTTCTACTTCTACTATGGTGTAGTGTTGGATGCATGCCGTAGAGCTCCATGCTGCCCCCTACAGTTTGGGAGAATATTGGCTCAACGCAGAGACAAGCCGCATGAACCATAAACGCTGCAAGTTGTGAAGCGCGTTCCATCCGCGAGCCGCATCACCAAGCGGAAAATAAATGCGTCAAGCATAAACCAAGCTTAATGCAGACCGAGCTCTGGCACCAATCATACGGGGACCTAAGCTTATGGCTCATTAAATAGCATGTAATCTAAATCATTACACCGTATCAAAGGGCCTGGTACCATATACTCCCAGAGTACCCCCCCGCCCAAAGTAACATGGTAGTATACCGTCTCCAAATACAAATGTAGAACTCCCACGAGCTCTCCTAGACCCCCCTATGGGATAACCACCTTGCTCCTCCTTAGTCCCTGATCCAGTCATTCAGCCGACCCTCCTCTCCAGAAGCCTTCCATTAAAACATTGTTGATGTACTTCCTTTTTGTTCGTCATCGTCTTATTTTTAAAACTACGCCTCTCAAAGGGATCAAATGGATATTCTTCAGAGCATTTAATGTTTACTGAATTTGAGGGATTTTATCCAGCAGCTCTGTGTGTGTGTGTGTGTGTGTGTGTGTGTGTGTGTGTGTGTGTGTGTGTGTGTGTGTGTGTGTGTGTGTGTGTGTGTGTGTGTGTGCCTTTTGCCTGTTTAATGTGGGCAGTGTATCTTCCAACAACGCACGCAGCCATGTCACAGGCTGAGTGGATTTCATGTAGCTTAAAACAGAACATGTTTTGCCCAAAGCAACACACAACTGAGCCAATCCTCCACTGTAATAATCTTGTCAAAAACCCTGTCTGGAGCTCTTTCTCTGACTTCTTATTGCAGAAATGATTTGCTTCACTCTTTTACACTCGAGCAAAAGATAAATATTTCACTTAATTTAGTCATTCCTTATGTGCCTTTGAATTAACGTTAATCAAAGATATCCCTGCAGCCTGAGAGTGGAGCGCTCTGAGAAAATATAAAACTATATTATCTTTAAGATGTCATGAAGTTCAGTCATTAGGAGGTTTATAAGCAAGGCAAGTTCATTTTAATTCTGTTCAGGGTTTACATTAAGCCATGGAGAGAAGCTAAGTAGGAGAAAATATGATCACTCCGCAGCATTCTGGATCAGCGGGCAGCTTTTTGAACATATCCCTGCAAACGATCAATGTTGCATGGACGTGCAGATCATGTCTATATTAAGTCTGTCAGTCCATACCATGTCTGTAAGATGTCCAAACTAGGTCTTTGCACAGTGGCATGAGAAAGATGTGTAACAATCAAGCCTAGAAGTAAAATATGCATGGACTTGTCTATTTTTTTTAGCATATTTCTAATTTGCCAATCTGCTCAGGTTTTGACCTGACCGGAAAAGGGTGGCTTGCCAACTCTGGGTCGGGAGAGAGGTCCTACCTCAAGTGGAGGAGTTTAAGTATCTCTGGGTCTTGTTCACGAGTGAGGGTAGGAGGGATCGGGAGATCGACAGGCGGATTGGTTCGGCGTCTGCAGTGATGCGGACGCTGAGCCGATCTGCCGTGTTGAAGAGGGAGCTGAGCCAGAAAGCCAGGCTCTTGATTTACCGGTCGATCTACGTCCCAATCCTCACCTGTGGTCATGAGCTTTGGGTAATGACCGAAAGAATGAGATCGCGGATGCAAGTGGCCGAAATGAGTTTCCTCTGTAGGGTGGCCGGGCTCAGCCTTAGAGATAGGGTGAGGAGCTCGGACATTCGGGAGGGACTCGGAGTAGAACCGCTGCTCCTCTTGATCGAAAGGAGTCAGTTGAGGTGGTTTGGGCATCTGGTCAGGATGCCTCCTGGATGCCTCCCCGGGGAGGTGTTTCTGGCATGTCCTGCCGGCAGGAGGTCCCCGGGTCGACCCAGGACACGTTGGAGAGTTTACATCTCCAATCTGGTCCGGGAACGCCTTGGGGTCCTGCCGGAGGAGCTGGTGGAGGTGGCCGGGGAGAGGACGGTCTGGAGCTCCCTAGTTGGGATGCTGCCCCCGCGACCCTGACCTGGATAAGCGGAGGAAGACGACGACGCTCAGGTTTTACATTGGAGCTATAGGACCTGTCCTAGTAAAAGTAAGTACATTCCCCCACTGCTAACAAAGTCTATGCGATCCAAAGAACTAGACATTTTTCCTGAGGTACACAGGTCCACAATCTTTGCCTAATTAGTTTAACCCTCCCACTGTCCTAATGGGTGTAACCACACGAGGAAAGTTGCCCATTAAGCAGGATTGATGGTTTATCCCTTGGGTCCTTGTGGCATTGGGGAGGAGTGAGCACCACATCAGCCCTGTCACGTGGACCTCAAGGGATAAACCATCAATCCTGCTCAATGGGCAACTTTCCTCGCGGGGTCACCCATAAAGACAGTGGGAGGGTTAAATCTAGACTTTCATGTATTCAAAACGGGCTTAATGTGTATTTAGGAGTATTAACATCCTGACACCAAGTTTATAGATATGTGGATGCTGGTTTTGTGGAAATCATTTTTACATTTATGTTCCACACACCTTTGGTGTGTTCTTACTGTGTTTAGTTTAATTCCATTTTTGGTTATTTTTAAAACACAGGAAAGGTTTTTCTTTACCTTGCTGACATACGTTTCGTTTGCCGACTGCAAAACATCCTCAGAGCTGACTCTGATGGTGGCGTCACTTCCTACTCCGTTTATCCGTTTACCTGCTGCCCGGTCTCCCCTCTCCGATGATGCAGTCCCATGCGTGATCCAATGTGTATGTCAGCAAGGTAAAGAAAAACCATTTCTGTGTTTTAAAAATAACCAAAAATGGAATGTTCCACACACATTTGTACGTTTTTATAAACATGACATTTTTTATGCTCAAAGGAATCTTTGTGTTCTTATGTTTGCTTATCTCTATTGCTTTGAATTTAATTAAAAAGGCACACCAAACAAAAGCTCTTGCCTCAAGAAGTTCCTCAGGATTCATGGATAAATATAACAAGAGTATCATCAGCATAACAAGAGATTCATCTTGTGTTGTTGAATGAGCAAGTTCACTGAGAAACTGAGTTTTATTTATTTTACTTGTCACTCTGAGTTTCACATGCAGGTTAAATGTAAACATAGTCATCAACCCATATTTCCTGCATTGCAGGATAAAAAAATTGGTGGGTAAATGCTCAGATTATAAAAGCCACTAAGATCAATGTCACACTGAAAATTTGCATTCGTGGACGATAGGATGGCTGTTGTTGATTTAGCTTCCAGGAGAGAGCAGAGAATGTCTCAACTAGTAGAAGCGAACTGTTAGCATTAGCAACTTCACAACAAGGCAGAACTCCTCCAGGCTTGGATTTGTGGAAACATCAACAATGCAGAGCAAACAAAGTCAGCGGTTGAGTCACGTAGCCTTTAGGGTTAGGCTTAGGGTTAGTCAGAGGCAAGTTGTCCAAATCAGGAAATAAGAGCCTGCCTGGCAGGCAAAGCCTACCATGTTCTGCCCCATTCGACTTTGACAAACATACTTCCTGACACGGGAGGGCCAAAGCTTTACCCCCACAGAGATCAACTCACAAAACATTCAGTCAAACTAAAGACCAATGCAAATGCAATGGGAAAAAAACATGTGACCTGAAATGAAGAGCAGTGGTCCAAGTACAGAGTCCTGATGAACTCCAAAACTAGCACTAGTGCTAGAATTCAGAATCTGATTATTAATTGCTACCCTGATAAGAAATACAGGTAACTAAAGTCTTGTTTAACAACACAGGGAAGTACTGTACGTTGTCACAGACCTGCTTCAACAGACCCACAGTCATCTGGACAAAGCAGCAACTCTGTGAGGATAATTTTCCAATTTATTTTTACTCTGAACTCCTCCAACTTTCAGTGGCATTCAGAGTCTGTCATCTGCAGAAATATTCAGATGACTCAGCAGTTGTTGGGTGGATCAGAGCTGGACAGGAGATCGAGTCCAGAGATCTTAGTATCTTGTTCCAACCAGTAAAATGTCCTTGAAGATTGTGAATGTCTTCAGCATCACAGTCATCACAGTTCAATCCCCCACCCACAAACCACCTCACCACACCCATTCATGAAGTATTTTATGCGCAACGTATTTGGGGGTAGGGGTGTGACAGATAATCCTACATGAGGGATATAAAGACAAAGCATGCGACATCTGTAAAATATAATTTAAAAACCAATGTTCCATGTTTTGAGCCTTTATAGCCTATGTTGCATTCACAACATGTGTGCTGTAACGGTATGAAATGACTGTTTTCCACCAAAAGTCATTTTCCCCTCTCCTCTGACACAGAACTAGTCTGCAGGAGATATGGTCTCAAGGTCTCATACATTTGTTATAAAACTGCTTCTTTCCAGCCAAAAGAAGAAAGAAGAATGGACTCTCCTTTTCTTAAATCAAAGAACTCTATTTTTAATAAAGCTAATCAAACCAAGTGTTAGTAAATAAATAAGATTTGACCAATCTGTGAAATCAAAATAATAATTACTTTATTATAATCCTATAGAATATAATAAGTAATATGACTTTAAATGTTCCACTAGGACTGATCTCACGTAGCGTTAAGAGACGACACATTGCTTTCACTGATCCAATCAGAATCTGCCAGATCTGACGGAGGCGTGGTTTTGGTGGTGTTTGGTAAGTCTGTCAACTTTTCATTTGACCATAAACCAAAACATCCGAAGTATAAAACTATGCCCACGTCATCTTTAACGCCAGTTCAAAGCGTTTTAGAGAAGTTGTCGGAGTGGCCAATCCGTAACTTTCCTCTTCAACCAAAAGAACCAACGACAAGCTGGATGAAATCTGTTGCTGTAACAACCACTGCAACAGTTCCTTTCAGAATAAAAGCTGAACCATCACGACCCAGATTTGGGTCTCACTAGATGCCAACAAAACTGGCGTGACCCAGAAGTATCTCAAAGACTGGTCTGGTCGGCAACCGCTGCTTTACCTACCGGCTTCGGTTCCAGAGAAGGTCAAGCTGGACCTCGACATTTCTGATCTAATGGGGACTTCCACCAGGGTAGGTAGACCGACAAATGGCTTCGAATGTTTATGAATCTCCTGACCAAAGCTTAGCGCAAAGACATCGCCTTCAGTTCCCATCAGAACTAATCGCTTCTTCGGATTTGCTGGTTCTGAGCAACATTCCACATCACACCATTCTTCATTCACCTTACCTAACCCTAACCCTACCTTCAGCTGTCAGGCTGGATTTCACCACATTACGTTGAATTACAGCAGAATTCAGTAGAGCTGTGGCGACGCATCGATGACGTCGACGGCTCGATTCTAAAAATTCGTCGACGTCAGATCCAGTAGTCGACGCACCACGCCCACTTGTTGCATCCCCAGGAGTTTGTAAATAGAGGAGGAATCTGCCTGTTTTTCCTCTAGTTCGCCCTCTTCTCCGCCTTCACTAACATCTCCGCCAAATACCGAAGACCCGGAACAACGTCCGTCCGCTACAAGATTCCTTTCCTGTTTTGCCCGCCTTCATCTCCCGGCAACGGACAACAACTTCCAGGGTCAAATGTGCTGCTCCGTCTCTATCGCAGATGTAGAAAATCACCGGGAGCGTTTCTCCCTTCATAAACGAGCTTTTTTCAGACATGAGGAGAGCTGTTTTGGTGCTAGCAGTCTCTCCCCCGTGCTGGTCTGTTTGCTGCTGGGTATTTTTGGTTTATTTAAACTTGGCAACTTGAACTTAATGTTGGTAAAGCTACTGTTAGCATTTTCGCTAACAGCTTCTTGCGTTTGGATAAGCTGTTACGTTTTGGTTTAGAGTTCATCATTTTTGTGGTGCAGATCTCCCTTTTATTACATTTAGAGTGTTTTGGGTTTTCGGTTTAGTTTAAGATATCACCTTAAGTTTGGTTTAACCACCTAGTTTAGAGTTGGACCTTTGGAGATTCTTATTTTGGTCCAGAACCATGTAATCTTTGCCCAGTGGGACATCCCAGGTTATTTGTACTTTTGTTTTAATTTCCCACAGGCAGAATTAGTTTTATTATTCCCAACCTGTGGATGGAAAGATTTAGTTTTTTTTTTTTTTTTGTATATAAACCTGATCATTTTAACTTTTAAATCCCGTTATTGTCCCTTCCTTTTTGCACACGAGTCAAACTCCCCAGGAAGGGTCGTAACACCACTCGCCTCACGCTCATAAGTGACCAAAACAAAGCAGCATGGAGACACTCCGTCTCCAACCACCTCTCAGGCAGCAGCCTGCACTCCCAAGTTCTACATGTCACCAGAACATAACCAACCGCAACACAATAAAAGCAGTGTTATACAAAATGGAAGGCCTGTAGTGTTTATTCTCTTACAGTAACAATTTATCAATTTTTGGAGGAATTTATTTGAGATTTTTTGGTTTTTATTAATTGTGCAATAGAAAAATAATCGCTAGATTAATCATCTAAATAGTCATTAGAATAGTAGACTATTCGATAAAATAATCGTCAGAATAATCGTTTTAAAAATAATCGTTTACCCCCAGCCCTAGAATTCAGACAAACCAGGAAAAGAATACATTTAGTGTTAAAGTTAGTCTAGTTTAATTTGTTTAGTAATAAATCTTTAAACTTTTAAACTCTACTCTCTCTCTCTTCTGTTGTCTCTGAGTGAATACAAAGCTGTTATCTAATCCCTGCAATAAAAAGTTCCAATCTTCTGGTTAAAATAACCTCACAGATCCATAAGGTTGATTTCATATTTGCTATGGAATCTTTTGTCTTATGGCTTATTAAACAATATGGAATTTACATCATTACAGTGCTTATCTAAAGTCTTCACAAAAGTAGTCAGTCATAAATTATTTTGGGTGGACCACTTCAGTTGACCAGATTCAACAAAGAGGCCGGCCAGCCTCAGTGACTGAGAATTTTCATGTTCCCCAACATTCCTCCACACTTCAATGGGCCATCATCTGTGCTATTTACAAATGAAAGGCGGTGATTGAGTTGTGATTTTCAAAACAAGCAGCCATTTGGCTTACCTCTGGTAGAGCTCAAAGGGTCAGAAAATCCTGGCAGTTCTAGTGTTAAATAAAACAAAGACATGAATAGTTTGAATACAGTAGTTTTCTTACCCAACTGTGAAGCATGAACACTTTAACATCCCTGTCTGTAGAGAAATGACTCTCCAAACTAAACTGCATCAAGCTTGGTTTATGCTTGATGCATTTGGACTACTTTTGTTAACGGTGTCATGTTTAGTCCTATCACCAGTTTTACCCATAAATTATAAATTAGTTTTATGTTGAATGTGAAACTGCAACATGACACATCACATTTTATGCAACAGTGAATCTGGGTTTTCCTGACATGCCTGCCCCATTTTGTGACCGCAACAGCTCATAATCCTCCCCTTTCTTTCTTTTTTTTCAATCCAGTCGTTACTAGCTCTTATGAGGAGGGAAATACACAAAATTTGTCACAAGCAGGGAGGCCCAGACTTACCTCTCCATAGCCACTTGGGTCAGCTCCTCCGGGGGAATCCTAAAGCTTGGTTTATGCTCGACGCATTCACTTTCCGCTTGGTGATGTGGCTCGCGGATGGAACGCGCTTCAAAACTCACAGCGTTTATGGTTCATGCGGCTTGTCTCTGCGGTGAGCCAATATTCTCCCAAACTGTAGGGGGCAGCATGGAGCTCTATGGCATGCATCCAACACTACACCATAGTAAAAGTAAAAATGACTGTTGTTTACAACATGGCATTCCAGCATTTTTAACAGGGTCCTCATCTTTTCCGACAGTGCGAGCTATTTCTCTCCAAGAATTATTAACAACATGTTGATCACGGTGATCTCTGAGAGCTGAATCATACAAATGTCTGTGTTTACGAACCTCTGTCATACTAGTTCTTGCCAGTCCGCCATGTTTGTCCGCGTCCGACCGTCTGCGTGGTTAGAAAATTTCCCAGGTGCGCGTTGCGGAAATTTTGGGCCGTGCGGAGGCACGATGGAGGGGCGTGGTTGTTAAAATGACGCAATTTTGCCGCGCTGAGCTGTGCGGACCTCGCGGACGCGTCAAGCATAATCCAACCTTCAGCTGTCAGGCTGGATTTCACCACATTATGTTGAATTGCAGCAGAATTCAGACAAACCAGGAAAAGAATACAATCCTCCAAATGATCCGATGTTAGTGGACTCAACATTTCAGCTTCAACATGTGATTGGAGAAATAGAGCTCCATGCAAGAAGACCTGTCTCTTTTGCACGGTTTATGCACACTGTCATTGCTAATGGATGAACTCTACTCATTAGGATTCGTTCTTCTGTTTCCATTGAATTTTATTAGTAGTCGTTTTAGTTTGCACGTGTGCGTGCATGTGTGCAGCTGTGCAGGAGCATCTGATGTGACCGCTTAATCATTCTAATCATGGGTTTATTTTGCCACTCTGTCTGTTTGCAGGTTAAACTCGTCTTCTATGAGCATGCTTGAGTCTTTTACCCACTCTGAGTTTAATCTTAAAATACAGCACCTGCCTGGAGTACACGTACATGAGTGTAAGATATTCTTGTCCTGGGATTGACGTGAGTTAAAGTGTCCTCATTTCAGTGCTTCAGTGAGTCCTTGAGATGCTGACCTGCACAATTTGAGTCAAATTTAGTGGAATGGGACAAACTGGGTACGTTTTTGAATGCTGTGATTTGACTGGAGGACTTTGAACTGTACAAAAATAAAGAAGAATGAATCAAAATATCTATTATGCTCTTTAAAACGCAAGAAAATGCAAATCTGACATGAAATTGTTCACTTGGTGTTTTTTTTAATAGGAGAGATGTAGATGGTGCTTAAAGTTTATAGCAGATTTGTTTTTAATCTCAGCTTTTATTTGGTGATTTTTCTTCAGCCTTAAAAAAAATGAAGCCTCTCGTTCTACATATCATTTTTAATACCAGACCAGATTTTATTGCTGCTTAAATACTTTTCAATAAACTGTTTCCATGGAGTTTTTGCAAAAGAACAGATGTTCACTGTATTGCTTCTACTGCCGGTTGTCATGAGTCTGCTGTTTTTTCCTATGAGGCCTAGTCCACACGTAGCCTTTTTTTTTTTTTTAACGAATATCCGCCCCTCCAAAAACTTGCATCCACACCACCTCGTTTAAAAAAAACTGTCCACACGTACCCGGATAAATATGTTAAGGACATGCCAGACCTGTAGGCGGCAGTACTTCCCCCGTTCTTAACCTCGTCCTTCGTCTGCGGTCTTCCGCAAGGAGCAGTAATTCCGCTTGCAAAAACAAACAAGCAAAAAGCGCTTGGACAATTGATAAAGCGAGCGCAGCTCTGAGGGCATCCATGCTGTCGGCTAGTGTAAACACAGGTCGCGCACGTGATGTCAGCATTTTTTTGTGGCGGAAAGTGACGTTGCGGACCTTAAAACTCCGGTTTTGTCTGTCCACACGCAGACACCCAAAACGGAGAAAACGCATATCTTCACTTTGG
Organism: Nothobranchius kuhntae; assembly: GCA_006942095.1. Taxonomy (NCBI): domain Eukaryota; kingdom Metazoa; phylum Chordata; class Actinopteri; order Cyprinodontiformes; family Nothobranchiidae; genus Nothobranchius; species Nothobranchius kuhntae. The sequence continues at coordinate 1,530,514 of SSNQ01000375.1, read as the reverse complement.
CCGGAGTTTTTAAAAAGATCCGTTTTCGTGTGGATGACAGGCCAAAACGTAGAAAAATATCTACGTTTTGGCAGATCCCCGGCTACGTGTGGACAGGGCCTGAGTCTCTTTGCAGGTGGGCGTGTCGGAGAGCCTCAGCTGCTGCTGATTCCCCATCAGCAAGGCCAGGGGATTTAAGGAGTGGCGTGTCCACACCCCAGCGCCGGTTGATAACTCTCACCTGGGTAGCTTCCAGCCTCGTCCTGAACTTGTAATATTTTGCAATCTTGCCCTGCTTATCCTGTTTTTAATTGGCTGTCCTGCCTCCAGATCTACCACCGGATCTCAGCCTGAGTTTTCTTATTTCCTGGAGTGTGAACCTCTACATCGTCACTCATCTCCCCTGGCCATCTGCTCTAGCTGTTCACCTGCCCTGGATCCCCGTCAGCCACATCCCTCCTGCCTCAAACCACTCCTCCATCGACCAGACCTGACCAACTCTCTCCTCACATCCATCCTCTGTTCTGGCTCCGTAAGATCTCCCTTCCCTCTATTTGTATCTGGTTCTCTCGTTCCTGGTTTGAACTCCGTGTGTTTTTCTATTTTTCGACCCTGGCCTGGTTCCCGCTTCGTCGAAGTTACGCCCTTGGTTTTTTCCAGCACCCGTTTGGAGCTGCGTCCTCTGTTATTTTTCATTTAATAAAACCATATAATTATTTCTTACCTCCTGCCTGTGGTGATTCTTTCACGTGGGTCAGGAAGCTTCCTGCGATCATGACACTGGTTCCCCGCAAGGCTGTGTCCTCTCCCCCCTGTTTTTTATTTCATTCATTTTTCTTTAAACACCGTATTGTCACTACAGCGGGGGGTCCAATCAGATCATGAACTTGGCCTGTCTTCATTTGTCTGTTGGTGTGAGGTGGATGGATTAGCTCAGATTTACCCCGGCTTTCCACGGGAGCCGTCAGCAGCACGTTACTGCAGCAGCACGTCATAACTGCTGATAGGAACCGCTGTGGTCAACAGAACCTTTTCCACTGGAGCTGTCGGCAGCCGTCAGCAGCGCGAGTCGGCCGCGTCTCAGGAGCAGCATGTCGCGACCTTTACGCGCCGGTTCTATTTTCTACGTGCGACGCCTCTGAAACGGGTCAAGTTCGACATTTTGGGGAAGGAAAGACAAGAAATCGAACGCGGAAATGGAGAGAAGCTACCGAGATTTTCAGAATAAAGAACGTACTGCCTTCCGGTTGCTTTACTTTTAAAAAAGGTTACTAACTGTGCGTCCCCGTGAGAAGTTATCACCTAGCTAGCGGTCTCATTTGTTTTTCAGGTCCGTATTGGCGATTATAAAACGGACAGAACATAAAACACAAACCATGTTGTAGTTTTCTCCTGCTTGTTGTTGTGTTTACTGACGAAGTCACTCGTGTGACTTCGTGCTCGGTCGGTGACAGCTGCTCCCCTGCTGCTTCGCGTCTCGTGGGAAGGGCCAAGCAGCAGCTTACTTGAGCAAGACGTGCTGCTGCAGTAACGTGCTGCTGACGGCTCCCGTGGAAACCCGGGGTAAGGCCCTGTCCACACGTAGCTGGGGATCTGCCAAAACGTAGATATTTTCTACGTTTTGGCCTGTCATCCACACGAAAAC
>SSNQ01000375.1:1465289-1504180 GCA_006942095.1 Nothobranchius kuhntae | reverse complement strand
TTTCAGGTTTTTCAGATTTCAGATCTATTGGCCAAGTAAAATTACATTTACAAGGAATTTGGCTTCGGTAGATGTTCGCTCCCTAAAACATACAACAACCACAATAAATGAGAATAAAAATACATAAGAACATGTATACCCACACACATGTTCATTTACACACACACATATATACACACACACACACACGCGCACACACATCCATAAGCATACAGAACAAGTATTAAAACCTATATTAAACGGATGGTAAAATAATCTACAGATTCAGGAGAGAAATGGCTGAAGGAAAGAAACTGTTCTTGTGTCTGGTAGTTTTTGTGTACAGCGATCTATCGCGTCTGCCAGATGGGAGAGAGTAGATGCAGGATGTGTGGCATCTTGGACAATATTCTCTGCCTTTGTCCTGGTCCTGCTGATGTACAGTTCCTGGACAGAGGGCAGTTGGGCACCAATGATTTTTCCTGCTGTTTTAATAATACGCTGTAGTCTGCATTTGTCCATTTTTGTGGCTGACCCAAACCAGACAGTGATGGATGAGCAAAGTATGGATTCGACTGCAGCAGTGTAGAAGATCATCAGCAGCTCTATAGACCTATAGACCAGAACCAGGATCTTGAAATGAACCCTGAAGGTGACTGGCAGCCAGTGAAGCTGGAGGAGAAGCGGGGTGATGTGGGTGTGTTTGGAGGACTTGGTCAGAAGCCGAGCACAGGCATTCTGAACCACCTGTAGACGGTTCAGGGAGGCTCTGCTCAGACACGTGAAAAGAGAGTTACAGTAGTCTAAGCGTGAGGAGATGAAGGTGTGGAGAACTGTCTCAAGTTCAGAGTGAGACATAATGGGACTCAGCTTAGCAACGTTCCTGAGATGGAAGAAGGAAGAGCGAACAAGAGAACTGACATGAGAATCCAGGGTGAGAGCTGGGTCAAAGGTCACGCCAAGATTCCTGACGTAAGGTTTGGCGTGGGAAGCAAGCTGACCAAGAGAGTCCCTGACTTTGGGAACCAGCTTGTCTGGGGCACAGATGAGGATCTCAGTCTTATCTTCATTCAGCTGTAGAAAGCTCCCAGCCATGGGCATCGGAACAAGCCCCCGCACCATGAGAATAAACATCTCAGCTCTAACGCTGATCTTCATGTGCATGCGTCACACGTCACGTGATCAGGAAGCAGAACATCCATGTGTTAGGAGATCGTTTTGGGCCGCTGCTGTAAAAAAAAAGTGAGGCGCGAACCGGAAAAGCTTCTGCCGATCACAATTCGACAACGGATTATGAAAGAACGGATTGCGCTTGAAACACGCGGATTCTTCCAGATGTAAGAGGTGAGTCTCCTCTTTGTTTAGGTTGTTTTGGCGTCGACATCCTCCTAGCGCGTAACGTTCTGTGACTCTTAAAAAAACAGTACAAACGGTGAGAAACGCTGGCAGCGAATGAGTTAACACCCACCTGATGAGATGATCAGCCTGCCCTGCCAGACTCGTCCTGTTTAATTCTGCACAGAGAGAGAGTCTGGTAACTCACAGGCAGAGAAGCACATCAGGGGCGGGGCTAGCCAGCTCAAAAATAACCAATCAGAAGAAAGACGGAAATGCCGACTGTCCCGTGCAATGCTGTCATTTTTTAGCTGTAGTAAGAAAAGGCGTCTGGCAACGGTGCAAACATCTTTTTGTCTTTAGAAGAAATGCTTTTAGCGCTTCCACTTGTTGCGGTTTTAAATACGGTCAAGTCATTTAGAACAGAGGAAAGAGCCGCAGCGAACTCCGCTTCAGTCGTCATGTTTATGACAAACTTGGCATTCCGGTGTGTGACGTACGCTACTCAGCGCTGATTGGCTCAGTAAGAATTATCGCAGGGTGGGTGTGTTTGAGTAGGAGAGCTCCCAGACCCTTTCTCTGTGCAGAATTAATCACAGGAGGAGTCTGGCAGGCCAGGCTATGAGACGATTGCCCTCAGATGTAGGAAATGCAGTCACCGCCCGAAAAGGAGGCGTCAAGAGTTGGCGTCTCCCCCTGCCCTTCCTGTACGCTTCTTGTAAGGGGTTGACTTGCTCTTTAAAGAGCAAGTCAACCCCTACCAGAGTCTAACTCCACTCCCACTTCATGTTCGAAAAATGCAACACATGCTGTTGCCTGGCAGACCGAGAGGGCGGAACCGCTAACAAATACACACACAGGCTCACGACAGCATTGTGACATCATAATGTACCAGTTTACATCATAGCATACTTCTTAGCCAATAGCGGTGGCAGATTTAAATTAAAATACAGTGCAGAGTTTTTACCTGACAACGGCACAACACTGCCAGTTTTAGGCAGAATATTTAAATTTGAACTAAGATGCACTGAAGTCCAAATTATTGACTACACGTGTCTGCAGCACGATTAGACACTCCTTTATTTAGTTTATCAGCAAAAAAAATGTTTATTTGGGGGTGACTTGCTCTTTAAGGAGTCCAAAGGTTGCTGCAACAATCAGTTTCGTTTGTTGGTGCTTGAAGCAGATCCAATGAAAGCAGTTTGTTAATCACCTTTGACCTCATCTGGAAATCGAGTCTGGGCCTTCAGACGTCATGTGCGAACTCTGGCGAAAACCCTGACATGTGCGTACGAGGAGCGCAGGAGGCAGCCTAACGAGCCAACTGTTACCAACATGTGTCGGTGGTTTTACAACCACTTTAACTTGTCTCCTGTTCTTTATCGAGTTGGAAATAAAACACTTTGTTTTTGCATTTTATTGTCATTTCCTTTGCAGTTTGTGAAACACAAGCCGAGGAAATTACTGACGGAGGTTAATTCAATAAATGTCACTCAGCCCTCTGCGGCAGCCTGTGAGCGTGATCTTACGTAACAGAGGAGGAGGATGGGAAAATCGGCTCGGTTCGTGTTATTTATTAGTCCAGAAGTTTCAGAATACGTAATAATGTGCAGCTATGAATGTTTTTCCCTCTCCATGATTGTTGTTCCAAACATTCCTGTTGATTTTCCCCCTCCTCCCCCTTGTTCCTCGGTGGGAAGCATGAATCACCAGGAAATGCGCCCAGGCTTCTCACCCATCCAGTAAAGCAGCTCCTCGGCCGCACGGCTCAGCGTGAACGCGTGTAACCGCAATATTCCCTCCGTGTAATGTCTGCTGCTGTGTGTTTCCCATCTGTCAGCCCGCTCTGCACTGTGAGCAACGAGCTGCCCTGAAACTTCATTTACTGCATGCTCTCAGGCTCACAGCCACAAACGTGCACGTGTCCAGCGTGTGTGTGTGTGTGTGTGTGTGTGTGTGTGTGCGTGTGTGTGTGCGTTGGACTCAGGACATGGTGATGAATATGGCGGCATTGCCCATTGTTTGCCCTGTGGGCAGCAATTATCTTTTACGTGACTCAAATGGAGAAAATTAAGGACGTAATGAGTCTGAGATGCACGAGAGGGTTCAAATTGAATGTGTTGCTTTAATTTCTCCTCCATGTTTTTCTACTTTGAATTTTTATTTTGATGCTTTTCACTATTTTTGCAGTGCATAGATTTTATTATTGATCTTACATCAGCAACAAGATAACGTCAGTGCAAAAACATGATGACATAATTAGTAAAGATGTGGTTGTCGGGCTCTGATGATTAATGTTTTTGTCTGCTGTTGTGGAAATTCAATACAATCATTCCATTAAAGGACTATATAGCTTAAAGGGGCATTATGGAAGTCTGACAGCCAAAACATGTATAGAAATAATAAATGTCTTCTTCATACATTCTCCTGCAATGCCCTGGTCCTGTAGAATGAGCCCTGGCATTTTTACTGTGATTGCCTGTTTTTCTGTAAAATCACAGAAAAAGAGAGATGCTCAGGTCGAGCAGGCTGCTTCATGCGCGTTCACGCTCAGGTGTAGCCCGTAGCATTTGCTATCCGTAGCTTTAGCAGCAGAGAGAGAGGCAGTGCCACCTTGGCCACTTTGTCGCTGTTCCTAACGCCTAGTGACAAAGCTAGCTACATTTCTGAGGACCCTTAGCTACTTTCTGTAGAACTTTCTTCTAGATATTTCCTGCAAATTAGCAACAAAATAGCCATTTTCACTCCGAACCGTTCTTTGGACGTTGTTTCAGCTGTCATCAAGGATATAAATGTTACAGATACACAAGACGTCACTGGTGCTTTAGCTCACCTAGTAAGATGTCGGACTCCCGTGCGAAAGATCCAGGTTTGATTCTGGATGTGAACATAGTTTATTTAGAGTTTCTTTTTTTACATTAATGGTATATTTTTTACAGTAAGATGCCCAAATTTTTATTTGAGACTCGCCGAACGGCATTGAATTCACAGATAAAAATGATGTAGGTTCAACTTTCATTTTGGAACAATTTTTCAAGCAAGGGAAGGGAATGATCTGAGCATGCAGGAGGACTGACCCATCATAAACCTTTGTCGGCTGTGCTGAAGAGAAAGGTACAGAACCACATTATTTATTTAATTAGCTGCACGTTCTCCTGTCCTCTGTCCTCCGGGCCACAGACAAAGACACACACACGCGGACTGTCTCAGCTGTTATTTTCGTTAAGGAGTGTGCATGTACAGCATGCGCGCCTCATGCACGAGCCTACTATTGAAGCTGCTGTTCCGCTTTTGGCCTGAGGGGGCAATCGCGAGCATAAAAATTCAAAACTCCGTAAAGTCCCTTTAAATCATTGTTATTTTTATCATATTTATATTTTATAACACATCTGTGTATGACCCACTGTGGCTGCAGACCCAGCTGCGGTCCCACCGTGCAGCGGTTCAGTCGTGCACATTAAATTTCTGATCATTTATAATAGGTGCATGCTTCCTATCCCCACATCAGAAACATACCAACACCCTAAAACCTGCCTAATCTCTACAGACGCTGTTTAGAGTTCTAACTGATAACATCAGGACGGAGATATTACTTATCCCTTCAAGCTGGTGAAGGAAAATAGTAATTACAGCAAATGATACATCATTATCCAGCAGCACAATTTTGTTGGCAGCCTTGCATTAATATTTTACCTTTGGGTAGAGACCCAAAGTTTCCAGCAGCTTGTGAGTCACCGTGTGGCAGGTTACATCAAGGCTCAGGGAAATTAATTAGCAAATGAGCACGCATTCCTTCTGGGCAAATGATCCGAGTCAGGCCCGTGCTGTTGGAGTCTGAAAAATGGATTCAAGAGAAGCAAACTCTTGCAGCTGACTTGCAAAAGCCCAACATTGATCTGATGGCTCACATTAGCATCCTGCTTTGGGTCACCAAGTGGACGTTCTCATCAGAAATGCAGCTTTAGTTTAGTTTAAGAATCTCAATTTACGTTAAATTCTTTCCTACTCATAGAAACCTTTCGGAATTCCGATGTGGATGGTAAGGTAGCCATTTTAAAGATTAAAAACAAGCATTAGGGTCTTCTTTTAGGACCAAACTTGTAAAATCTTTGTTTCTGTTTGCTCAGTCAGCCAAAGGGTTTATTAAAAGTTTGTCTTTAATTCTTTTGTCTGTTTTCTCTGCATTCATGTGAATCCAGACATGTATATGCCACCAACATTAAAGCTTGGATCCATCCTGATTTGTGTCCACGCCTCAACCAGCTGCTGCTGCTGGAGGTGGTGGTGGTAAAATGGTAGGGGGTGTTCAGGTCCCACTTTGAACCCACCTGTACCACCTGAGCCTTGTTTAAACCCACAGTCTCTCTGAGCCTTGTTGCTGACCATGTCCATCCCTTTGTGACCACATGGACCCATGTTCTGCTGCTACTTCCAGCAGGATCATGTACCATGTCACAAAGCTTAGATCCTCTCTAACTGGTTTCTAGAACATGACCGTGAGTTTCCTGGACTCCCAACGACCTCCACAGTCACCAGATCTCAGTCTAGGACAGCCAAGCAGTCCAAACTCTGATTATTCTGTCATTCCTGCAGCTGATTGTCCCAGTTTTCCTGACTGTAATCCCCTACCGCTGTCACAATGCTAGAATGCTGATGTCCATGAAAGCACTCGGTAGTCAACATTTTTGATAGTGGAAATGATAAATTGTTTGTGAGCTGCGCCTGCCTTCAGACTGTAATTGTTGCAGATTGCCTGAGAGACAGCTTGTTCCCGACATACAGCTGCAGACTATCAGGATGATTCCAGGCTTTCTCCACCTGCTCCTCCCTTCTAACTCACTGCCTCTTCTTTTTTCTACCTTCCTGCCAAATAGGACAAGGACACGGAGAGACAAAGTGGTGCGTATTAGTGTTCTGCCCTGAACCCATTCACACGCCCACACAGCGTCTTACATGTGGGCGACGGCGGGGGATGAGAGGAAACCACCATTTTGTTACAGTTACCTCCTGTTTTATCAGATGAATACAAACCACACACAATCCAAGGACAGAAAGTCACAGTTTAGAGTTAGTGGAGCAGAAAAAAGGCACAGAACCAAAACCCCAATGAGGATTGGGTTTAAGGTGACTACATGAAGATGTTCTGCCACTTCGTCCTCCTGTCTCGATTTGAAGCATCATGTGACACAGACCGCTGCAAAGCAGGTCTGATACTCAGTGTTCCTGATTCTGATTCCAACAACAATAAATACATAATAAACCTAAAAACCTAAAGTATACATATTTATAAGTTTATGTGTTAATTAGATCCAATCGGAAACCAGAAAGCCATAAACTGCCACCTGCCTGCCACCCTATCTCAGCCTTCCCCAATCCTCACCTATGGTCATGAGCTTTGGGTAATGACCGAAAGAACGAGATCACGGATACAAGCGGCCGAAATGAGTTTCCTCCGTAGGGTGGCCGGGCTCAGCCTTAGAGATAGGGTGAGGAGCTCGGACATTCGGGAGGGACTCGGAGTAGAACCGCTGCTCCTCCGGATCGAAAGGAGCCAGTTGAGTTGGTTTGGGCATCTGGTCAGGATGCCTCCTGGACGCCTCCCCGGGGAGGTGTTTCGGGCACGTCCTGCCGGCAGGAGGCCCCCGGGTCGACCCAGGACACGTTGGAGAGGTTACATCTCCAATCTGGTCCGGGAACGCCTTGGGGTCCTGCCGGAGGAGCTGGTGGAGGTGGCTGGGGAGAGGACGGTCTGGAGCTCCCTAGTTGGGATGCTGCCCCCGCGACCCGGACCCGGATAAGCGGAGGAAGACGACGACAAGGGCTGAAATGTCTTCTTGCCCCTCGTAGCACAAATTTTACCTTTTACAGTCGAATAATAATTCATTTCTTTAGTTCCATCATTAGATGGACACTTTGAAGACTTTTACTTTTGAATAAAAATCTTGTGTGTTGCTCTCGGATCACCATCTTCCAAACTTACTTTAATTACCCAACGTTTATTACCAGTTATGATTTCCTTTTTATACTTTTGTCTCACTTCAAAATCAACCGTTTGTTCTAAATTTAAGGTAAGAATTATTTTATAGTTCACCATAAAACCACAAGCATTGATAGGTTACAGTAATCCTTGTTTGGAAATGAAGTAGAAAATATTTATTTTCACATTTTGATCACTTAATAAAATAAATATTACATTGGTATAATTCGTACAAAAACAAACGTTGTTTAAGAAATAAAGCACAAAAAAATGCTAATTTTAGGGATGTCATACTGTGTTAAAGGTCACTGAGGGCACAGACCAGGCATGCAGGTGGGATCAGCAATGCATCTTGTTGCTGCTTTTGTCACGAAATGGGCTTTTATGGTAAGCGCCACAGATGAAGAAGCAGGCATTGTAATAATGTGACACACACACACACACACACACGCACTCGTTCACCCACCAGACCGGCGGAGCAGAAATCTCTTTCTGCAGAATGGGATGAATACATATGAATCCATAATGTGCCATAATGAATATATCATTGGTCTACTATCAGGGAACAGGATGGTTCCCACACGCCATGCAACCCTGCCCTATCACTTTCACTTAGATGAACACGGTAAAGCGCAGGGCTGGTGGAGGATTTATATATCATGCATGAGATGAAAACCGATGAAGAGTAAAAAGCTGGGGGAGTCAGCTGCAGCAAAACAAAAGGGATGGTAACAAAATAAAAACGAGGGAAGACAGAATGTGGAAGGATGCAACTTTATGTGTCTGATGTGAAACAAAAGTTGGGTTAAATGGAGAAAAGCTGTTGTTTAAGAGCAAAGAATGAAGAAAAAGTAGTTCAAGAGCTGCATTTGTTCCACTATCGTAACATCCAAGCCCAGAAATGACAGTCTCCTGTTTTTGCTCCATCATTTATTTGCTCCTCAGCATTAGATTCAAAAAGCAAATGTAAGACCACTGTAACGTGAGGAAATATGGGTTTTCTGTGCCAAAGGTTTCATTTGCCCGGCTGGGTCAAGAGCTGGGTCGCTCAGAACTTTCACCCACAGATTAAGACCTTTGCCGACATGAAGTCTGCAAGATTCAACGCAAACCACAACATCCCACACCTGCAGCTTCCAGCCGAAGGAGTTCTCATGAAAGCTAGCCATAATAAAAGAGTCTTACGCTTCCGTTGTTTATTAATGCTAAATAATCATTTTACCATTTTACTCATTATAAATGTGTTTTGATCAAATGAATGATTATTATGCTTTGGGTAATCATAATGAACTATAATGAATCAATACTTAATTAGATAATGTTTGAGGATGTTTGGTAACGACCTTCACGCACACTCAAACACACACACTCTCACAGTAACTCCAAAACACATTTGCTCTGACGCACAAGTTTTGCTTTGGGAGGAGAAGTGGCTTTTGGTAAGTTTCAGTTCATGTTATTCAGTTCGTGTTTGACAACGAAAGAGAGAGGAAGTGTGAACAAACGCTAACGGGGGAACATATTAATATGTAGAATGGTTCCTCTTTCATAAAAGAGCCATAAACCATTACACTACACCCTCGATTTAGACTACTTTTGTTATTGGTGTCATGTTCAGTCCTATCACCAGTTTTACCCATAAATTATAAATTAGTTTTATGTTGAATGTGAAACCGCAGCATGACACATCACATTTTATGCAACAGTGAATCTGGGTTTTCCTGACATGCCTGCCCCATTTTGTGACCGCAACAGCTCATAATCCTCCCCTTTCTTTGTTTTTTTTTTCAATCCAGTCGTTACTAGCTCTTAGGAGGAGGGAAATACACAAAATTTGTCACAAGCAGGGAGGCCCAGACTTACCTCTCCATAGCCACTTGGGTCAGCTCCTCCGGGAGAATCCTAAAGCTTGGTTTATGCTTGACGCATTTACTTCCCGCTTGGTGACGCGGCTCGCGGATGGAACGCGCTTCACAACTCGCAGCGTTTATGGTTTGTGCGGCTCGTCTCTGCGGTGAGCCAATATTCTCCCAAACTGTAGGGGGCAGCTTGGAGCTCTACGGCATGCATCCAACACTACTCCATAGTAGAAGTATAAATTACTGTTTACAACATGGCATTCCAGCATTTTTTAACAGCGTCCTCGTCTTTTCTGACAGTGCGAGCTATTTCTCTCCAAGAATTATTAACAACATGTTGATCACGGTGATCTCTGAGAGCTGAATCATACAAATGTCTGTATTTACGAACCTCTGCCATACTAGTTCTTGCTGGTCCGCCATGTTTTTCTGCGTCCAACCGTCCGCGTGGTTAGAAATTTTCCTAGGTGCGCGGTGCGGAAATTTTGGGCCGTGCGGAGGCGCGGTGGAGGGGCGTGGTTGTTAAAATGACGCAATTTGGCCGCGCGGACCTCGCGGACGTGTCAAGCATAAACCAACCTTAAGGTTTTCCCTGTCCAGCTGAGAGACATAGTCCCCGCAGCGTGCCCTAGGTCTTCCTCTAGGTCTTCTCCCAATTAGATGGGATAATTAGCAGGAGGCATCCTAACTAGATTCCTCACACCTCGACTGGCTCCTCTTGGTGTGGAGGAGCAGCAGGTCTACTCTGAGCTCTTCCCGGATGACGGAGCTTCTCATCTTATCTCTAAGGGAAGGCCCAGCCACCCTGTGGAGAAAACTCCGCTTGCACATTATCTTTCCAAACTGTCTCAGGGAGGTGATGTTTACCAAGGATAGTTTTAAGGCACAAATGTTTACATGGACTTTGTGAATTAGACAATAATGCAAAACACTGATTTGTCCTTGCAGGATATATACAGTCCCTTTGTGAATTTAAACTTTAGTCTGCAGTAACCCAGGTTGTTCTCTCTTTGCATCTAACAGTTGCACAGATACATTTGTTTGCAGAGATAAGTTGATAAACACTCACATCTGACATTGAGTCATTAGATTTTTTTTTATTGAACTAGAGTAAAATCTAATTACGCAGATTAGGAATGCTTTTTAAAAGGTGTGTTTGTAAGGTTGATGTTGACTTTCCCAGCACCTGCTCTTCTCTTAAAAATTTCTCTTTTGTTTTTATTTAGGTAAGATTCTGTGTCTGCGATGGACTGGCTGTCTATCCAGGGTGTACCCCGCCTGATTGCCCAATGACCGCTGGAGATACGCGCCAGCCCCCTCGCGTCCCTACGTGGACAAAGCGGGTTCAGACAATGGATGGATGGATGGATGGATGGACGGATGGATGCTGTGTTTGACAATCAGAAAATACCCCCGTTGTTTTTTTACATTTTTAGCTAACCTAATGCGCCACACACACACGCATCGGTTTAAACATCCTTATCTTCTCTGCAGCATTTTTCCTGAGCAGAGTTGTTGCACTCTGGGTTTAAACTGCTGTAGCTTCTGTCTAAAGCAGAAACTTAAAAAGACCGATTAGCTGATTACTCCAACTGGCAAAAACTGTTCATTCTGTCTTTGAGCGAACAACAAACTTCCCTCTGACGCCCTGTCCACACGTAGCCGGGGATCTGCCAAAACGTAGATATTTTTCCACGTTTTGGCCTGTCATCCACACGAAAACGAAGTTTTTTCACACAAAAACGGATCGTTTTAAAAACTCCGGCCAAAGTGAAGATCTGCGTTTTCTCCGTTTTGGATGTCTGCATGTGGACGGACAAAACCGGAGTTGTAAGGTCCGCAACGTCACTTTCCGCGACAAAAAAATGCTGACATCACGTGTGCGACCTGTGTTTACACTAGCCGACAGCATGGATGCCCTCAGAGCTGCGCTCGCTTTATCAATTGTCCAAGCGCTTTCTGCTTGTTTGTTGTTGCAAGAGGAATTACTGCTCCTTGCGGAAGACCACAGACGAAGGACGAGGTTAAGAACGGGGGAAGTACTGCCGCCTACAGGTCTGGCATGTCCTTAACAACGTATTTATCCGGGTACGTGTGGACAGAGTTTTTTTTTTTAAACGAGGTGGTGTGGACGCAAGTTTTTGGAGGGGCGGATATTCGTTTTAAAAAAAAAACCTGGCTACGTGTGGACTAGGCCTGAGTAGATGTTGAGCCAAGGTTTGTAATTAAGTAAAGCAATAAATAGCTGCAATCAAGGAGTTTGGGTGGTTCAGAAGTGGAGTTCTCGTCAGACTACAATTATTTACTCAGGGGCAGAGTTCAGCTCGTGCACGTTTGGAGACACTTTACCAAATAATTCAAATGGTACGATAAGAAAAATGTGGATGGAATAAAAGCATCAAAACAAAACCAGTGTCATTGATGTTGACTGGTTTAAGAAAACCATAAACTAAAGTTCTAATGAATGGTCCCACAACTAGAATCACCGTTCATTTAGTAGTATTTAAATTATCTTCACGCTCTTATTGACTTTATTTTATTTGTCTCTCCACGTTATGCTTCTGTTTCTGCTTTTAATCTGAATTTCCTAAAAGTACCATCTACTAGCATGTTGCATTCCCATAATGCCACCTGTTGAGTTGGGAATCTGCCAGGATGCTTTTAGGCATTAGAACGAGAACTGAGCAAAAACTGTCAATTTAAAAATGACTTTGAACGGTTGACAGCAGGAATCTTGAGCTCATAAGACAAAACATAGGAACATAATCAGAAGAGAGCCAGAAAACACTGGGCAAACAGCTGCTTCAAGCTGAAAGATGACTTTTTAATGGTTAGGAGGGCGATTACTGAGAGGCTACAGCTGGGCTGACGATAGATGGAGATCAGGTGTGTGAAGAGAAACCAGTGGCTCTGTTAAAACTAGAAAAATAAGCCCAAAACTCTAAAGGTCCAGGAAACAATAAAATGACTCAACTCCATTGTGATGATAAAGGTTAGAAAATACAAACAGCAAAAGAAAACTCTAAATACTGAAAAAAGCAAGAAGTAGAAGCAAAGTGGATTAAAGAGCCTCAAAATCCCAACATCATGACAGGAACCATCCAGTTTAAACCAAAATCCTGTTTTATGTTTGCAACACACATGAATTTATAAAGGTCAGCTTTGTGTTAAAGCATAGAGCCCACACACACACACACACACACACACACACACACACACACACACACACACACAAGCACGCAAAATGCACGAAGAAAGCTGCAAACATGCAGGTCATAGTCAACCCTGTTCAGTTTCAATTAAAATCATGAGTGTGTGTGTGTGTGCGTGCGTGCGTGCGTGCGTGCGTGTGTGTGTGTGTGTGTGTGTGTGTGTGTGTGTGTGTGTGTGTGTGTGTGTGTGTGTGTGTGTGTGTGTGTGTGTGTGTGTGTGTGTGTGTGTGCGCGCGCCTCAGCAGGACGTCTGTTCCTACACCGACTCTGAAGTAAAGCAATGAAAAATGAAGCTTGTCATCCGCTGGCCTACATTTCACGGTGATGCTCAGAGCCTTGTCAGCAAGAAAGGCTCATTTCAGGTAAAACCTTTGATTTTCACACAAACACACAGGTTTGCATTAATTGCTGCAGCGTGACAGATTGCATGAGTGCATAAACATCATGTACAGCTGTGTTGATGGCTGTGCTGACACCCGGTGTGCAGTTTGCAGACACGAGCTGCCAGCTACTGCATGCGCTTTGCATGCAGGTCGTGTTTATATGAGAGAACAAAATGTTATGTGAATGCATGGAGGGTGGCCTGCCACTTTATATACATTTTTCACACCACAGCTGCATGCTTCTCCTTTTTACCACGTATATGTGTGAAGGCCGTGCACTAGAATGTCTCTGGGTGCGCGAGTTAACGTGCATCCTGTCAGTCCTGTCAAAGGTTTTCTCTACTTCACTGGGAACCATTAAAACTGTGTTGGGGTCATGAGTTCTGTGTGAATGCATGCTGATGGGGAGGTGCTGGGTGAGTGCACCAGGTGTTGTGTTGCATGAAGTGTGTGGACTCATTGTCACCACAGTTCTGGGCTCCTTGTAAAATCATGCAGCGGATGATCAACTCTTATGAGGAGAATGTTTTACGGTCTATTTTCCACCGTCTCTAGTGTAAGTGCTCTGACTGATGACTTTATTAAACTGCAGTACGTGTGTGCACAGGTGGTGCAGATGGAAAAAACCCATCCTTTGGCAAAGCGTAGAAACGGGGCGGGAGGAAAGATGTGCTCGACGTTCTGAGTCAGCCAAGAAAAACAGAGTCAACAAGAACATTAAATCACATGATGTGAGTTAGTTACCTAAAATTAGTTTTAATGAACAAAAACTGCACATAGACCAAACCTCAGCAAACCCACCATGACGACTCCCAACGATGACAAAAATGCGATGAAACACCAGTAACGCTCAGGGTTTAGATTTAATAATAATAATAATACATTTTATTTCAAGTGCCTTTCAAAGCTCTCAAGGTACAAGACAAAATATAACAAGCAAGCAATACAAACAACAAGAAATAAATGCTAACGGTAATTCCCAAGGGTAGAGCCGGAGCAGTGCGATGGATAATAGACTAAAAAGAGTAGATGGAAGGAGGACAGTTACAGTGAGTAAGCCAGTCGGAACATGTGAGTTTTGAGTTGAGACTTGAAGGTTGAGAATGAGTTTATATTGCGGAGGTCAGGCGGTAGAGCGTTCCAGAGTTTTGGAGCTGAGTGGCTGAAAGCTCTGGCTCCCATAGTACTAAGACGAGTGCGAGGAACAGACAGGGAAGGTGAAGATGATGATTGGAGAGAGCGAGTGGGAGTGACGATGTGGAGGAGATTAGAAAGATAAGGAGGAGCGAGATTATGG
The DNA here is from genome assembly GCA_006942095.1 of Nothobranchius kuhntae. Taxonomy (NCBI): domain Eukaryota; kingdom Metazoa; phylum Chordata; class Actinopteri; order Cyprinodontiformes; family Nothobranchiidae; genus Nothobranchius; species Nothobranchius kuhntae. Next base: position 1,490,138 of record SSNQ01000375.1, on the reverse strand, counting down.
ATGGCTTTAAAGGCATGAAGAAGTATCTTATAGTAAATTCTGTATTTGACAGGGAGCCAGTGAAGTTGCTGCAGGACAGGGGTGATGTGATCAAAAGTGGAGGTCTTGGTGATTATCCGTGCAGCTGAATTTTGGACCAACTGTAACTTGTTGAGTGATAGGGAGATCAGAGAGGAGGGCATTACAGTAATCGATGTGACTGGTGACCAGGCTGTGGACCAAAATAGCAGTGGAGTGCTGACTGAGGGAGGGCGGAGCCGACTGATATTGCGAAGATGAAAATAAGCAGTTTTTATTGTGTTGTTAATATGAGGAATGATGGATAAGGTGTTGTCTAAGATGACACCCAAACTTTTAGCTTTGGCGGTGGGGTAGATTTGTTAAAGGAGAAGCAGGTGGAACAATCAGAACCTAGAACCAAGAGTTACAAAAGAACCAAAACAAGAAGAACTGATCAAGTAAACTGAAGAAATAAACTAAATCAGTACAAGAGGGACAAAATCGCTGAAAGCAACAAGTATTAGAAAACTTTCTCTGAATAGTGATTGCTTCATGCTAACATGTCTTGGGACTTGACTTGAGAAAAATGCACTCCCAGAAATTCCCAGCAAGTCCCAGCACTTGTCTTTACTCAAAGCCTGGTTCACACAGCAGGATAATTGTTCTGATGTCAGACCCAAATCTCCTGACAAGCTTAGGAATGCACCCGATTACCGTAACGGCCCTGAAGATTATCTTACCAGATGTTCTTGCCATGTGTACTGTGTTAGGAGCGCTCTGGTCTGCTTGGAAGCACGTCGGGAAAGTTCTGGTCATGAATCTGAGTTTTCAAGCATGTTTGACAAACAAACATCCTTCCAGTTGAATGTAGCCAATCAGAAAGCGAGTTCACAGCAGCGTGCTTTGTGCATGTTTGTTGACGCCAAAGTCACGCGCAAACTCAGAAGATTACCTATCCAACCGGGGAACGTTCACATGTAGCGTGTAGCTTTTGCTCCATGGGCAGACGCCACACACTGTGGGACAAAAACCGGAACATCTGTGACATTTTATTACTGCGTTTGGTCTCTCGTGTTTATAAAATTGTTCAAAAATATAAAAATCGTGTCACGTGACCTGGGCCTTGTGCGTGACTTGGGCCCATCTCTTGTATTTATACTCTTTTTTGACAACTAAAAAAGCCCAACACATCATTCACGTGATTTATTTCTGATTTTTGTAACTGTTGTTCTTTTTTCTCTATTAACTTGTGGATCTGTTTTTTCCTAAAGCTTCTTACCAAACCTAACCTAGATAAATCTTAAGTTACCTTTCACTTGTGTATTTCTTTCTTTATTTGGACGTTTGTTATATCAGACAGATTTCACCAGGTATCTCGGAGTGTGAGAAACTTCTGGTTTTAACAACAGAACTTCTGTCCGATGTCTTTTCCTCACCTCCAGTTGCTGTCCAGGTATCCAAACAGCCTTAATTGGGCTGCTACCTAATCCTTGCAGCACAGATTGCTAATTGGTCTTTCCGTCTAACCAGCAGCAGTTGTGACACAGTTACCCAGTGTTGTCACCCAAAGCAGTTCTGTTAGAAGAGAAACAGCCTCCCCCTTTGGGGCCACACGTCCCCCACCTCACCCCTAAAAAAGCAGCCAAGTTCTCCTTTTTAACTTTTTGCTTCTGTTTTGCTAAATCAGCCCAAACAGCTGAAATCTGCTCCAATGCCTGCTAACAAGATGCAAATGAGAGAGAGAGAGAGAGAGAGAGAGAGAGAGAGAGAGAGAGAGAGAGAGAGAGAGAGAGAGAGAGAGAGAGAGAGAGAGAGAGAGGGTTCGTGAGTCAGTGTTAGCTAATTTGGACATACGCTATTTAACACATTCATGAATAAACGATGTCAACACAATACGTGCACAACACCCGAATAAAAATAAATAAGTTGAATCATCAAGAGGCTTAACATGAACTGGAAATATGCAGCTGAGAGTCATATTAACACCTGGAGTGGAAATCGTTTCTGCGACAGAAACAAATTAGCTTTCACAGTAATTTGAGCCTTCACTCATGCATGTATTTACTGTAACACGACTCCAATTAAACACACCGTGGTGGAGGATTTAATCCCCCATACAATTAACCACTCCACCCATCTCCACTAAAATAAACAACATTAATAACAACAGAACTAATCCAGCTGCCGGTTTAATGGTTTCCTGTATCTGTTTTTATCTCTTCCATCCATCCATCCGTTATTTGCGCCGCTTCATCCCCTTTAGGGTCGTGGGGAAGCTGGTACTTAACTCCAGCTGTCATCAGTAAGGTGAAGGACACCCTGGACAGATCTTCAGTCCACCACAGAGTTATTGGATCAAGTCTTCATGAATTCCTCACAGAACTTTGGAGGATTTTCATCCCACTCTTGTTTACAGAGTTCTTATAATTCAGCCGCGGGTTTTCCAGCCAGAACAGCCTAGCCAAGGTCCAAGGTTTGACTCCAGATGAATTCCAGAAAGTTCTGATTTTGTGTCATCGGTCCAAAGATTATTTTCCCAGAAGTCTTTGGGATCATCAGGATTTATTTTGGTAAGTGTGAAACGAGTCTTGTGCTGTTATGAGCAGACATTTAGGACTTTTGGACAGAAATTAGAAAATAAATAAGACAGAAAACATGGAAAAAGCTGCCTGAAAACATTAACGTGAACAGGAGAAATGTTTGCTGATCCTAGAGCCCCTCCTCTGATTAAAGGATCACTGCTGCATTAACTAAAAAGAACTAACACCAAACCTGAAAAAGTCACTTAAAGATAATTAAATCTTGGTTTCCCATGATGTAGCATCCTTATTCACCCAGTCGAAGCCCCAATAAAAGAAAAGCTGAAAACAAAAACCTCGGCAAACAGGAACCGTAGAGCTCTTGTTCTTTTGTCTCCACATCCTCCAATTTCATTTTTGACAACATCAAATAAAAACAGAAGTCGGGATTCGCCATAAGAGACCCCCTGTCAGGTACTGTGAGCAATGTCTTTGCGGAGGACCTGGAAGAGACGGCCATGAGGACTTTGTGATGGCCGTGGTGGAATGGAGAATGTGGCTGATACAAGAGAAGGAAAAAGGAAAATCAGGGCCCATGACAAAGCGACGACCAACGAAGAAGAAGAGGCATACAGACTTTCAAGAGCCTGAGACCAAACGCAGCACCACATCACCAAGCACATGTGGACCTAACGCCACTCGCCACTCCCACGTGACAGGGATACTGGACATAAGCTACGCTATCAATCCAGCAGGTGACGGTCCATAAAGAAGGCTTCAGCGAGAAGCCCAAAGCATTGGCAGGTTTGAGAAATGTCCACCCATTCTCTTACTAATAATCAGTGCCACCATGAACTTCCCTCACTGAGTAGTTTTGTGAGTGATGCTCAGCAGCTAACAGGTGATACTTTAGCTCATTATCTGTTTAATTAACTAACTTGCAACCATTTGTTTTCGTTTCTGTAGCTGTGGTGGCCATCTTGGAATTGAGGTGACTCCATGAGTGCATTAGTTGTAGATGCACACCTGTAGCGTCACAAAGGTCCTCTAATTTGTGACAAAGGTCACATTTTCCCAGCTAGGTCAAGCTGGGTCAGACTGTAACTTTTGGTTCCACAGATTAATCCAGGAGTCATGATGGCAGCTGAATTATCATCCTTATCTGCTGAATTATCATCCTTATCTGCTGCTGTTCCGTCCCAGAAGAAGGACACTTCAATTTTCACAATAATAATTTAAATGATAATTTTAATAAACTCTGACTTTATTACTGTTTATTATAATCATCATAAATAACCTCTTGGTTCAGTATACATGTATTTTTAATTACTGAAATTAATTATTATGCTTTGGGAATAATTATGATAATGGGTTAATGGTGTTCAGCAACCAGAAGGTCAACTTCTACTTTATCCATCCAACACAGAGCTTATCCAGAGTAAAAGGTAATCTATCATCACGTCTTTGACTCATGACCAAAGCTTTCTTGCTGAGCGTGGGCGTGTTCTGAGGAGTTTGTTCAAACTAACTTTCCAGCAGCAAAACTTCAGTTCGTGAACCAACCACCATCACAGGAGGATAAGGGAACGGCCGCCCTAACCTCAACCTGCTGTTCTGTCATGCTGATAGAATAGCTTTGAATAAACGCACGATAACCAGCTGACGCAAAACTCCTTCAGAGTTAAGCCAGACGCTCGACTGTGTAACCTGCGACATCTTCGGACCAGAGAGTCAGTTCCTCGAGTCTCCTCTACCGGACCGAGTACCTGGAGGCTGACAACATCCTCCCTTGACCTCCGGGTCCTCACGAAGGGTCGTCTTGCTGGGTGAGGTAGCACACAGATCGTGTTTGATGCTGTTTCTCTAAGTAACAACAGTTAACTGCAAAACAATCATTTCCAACCCAGAACGTGCTTCTCTCTCTCTGAGAGAAACCTTCTGAGAACATTCACGCATCCAAGCTCTCATTTCATTTTAGCTTTCCGTCCAGACACAGGTAAAGCTTTTAAAACAAGTTTTCATATCAAAGCTGGTAAATTGTCATCCATGAATTGTCTTTTTTAATTGTCATTTAAATTGTCGTTTCAAATCGTCAAGTTTAAAATTGTTAGTAATGAATTCTTCATTTTTAATCTCTGCCACATTTTTTTAAATGAAACACAGAAAGGTATAAATATTTCTGGTTATTGAAAAAAGCAAAGATTCCTAACTTCTGATTCAAAAATTAACTTTTGCTATTAGATTTAATTATCTTAAATTAAACATTAATCTTTGGATTAAAACAGGCCAAACAGGTTGGTGGATGAACTTCTATCGATTATATAAGTATCTTGGATATTTGTACATAATGTAAGCTCATATGCTAATGTGCTTGATCATTCTCAGAATCTACAACTGACAGCAACCAGTGTGATTCTAGTATGTAGAAATAAGCTACAACACCCGATGATCAGTTTCTGAGTTTGATTATAATCCATCCAGTGGTTTTTGAAAACAGGCAGGGTCAAAGGGTAAAGCTTTAAACAAAGATATTGGTAACTGATTAATTAGGCTTCCTGCAGCGGGTGATAATTATTCACCAAGTTCTTCCCAAACATCATATCTCCGACAGCTCAGCCTGGTTTCTCTTCCACCACCGACAACACAGCAGATCTGACTCAGCAGCCCAGAAACTGGGACTATTTTAAGACGAGCGGCTGACGCTGTGGAGCTGCTGCTGCAGCCAGATCCCCATCCTGCAGGTGTGCACGCCACAAAAAGCTGTCAACCCAGACAGCTGCTTCAGATAAGAGCTGACCAATGATTGCTTCAGGTGCTCACGGTGTTTCCTCCTGTGGACTTTGCTAGCACTTCTTCCCTTTCATGGAGCTTTGGGGCTGATGAGAAGCAGTTGGAATATTGGCAGGTACCAACCGCTTCCCAGCTCCATTCCTTCTCTTTAAAGCGATACGATCACAGGAGGAGACTCTGAAGAAAGAGCTCACGGTGATGAACTGAGCAGCTTCAGCTGGAAGAGGAAGTTTAAATGGTTAAAATGTATTTAGAGCAACGTTTTGACAAATTAAAACGTGTTTTATCGTCAACAGGAAATGCAAATGAGGCGTCACTAATGCACCATTCAAAAGCAGGAATAAGTGGTTTTAAACTTTCTTAGCTGAGTTGATTTCTGTTTACAGCTTTGCAAACTTGTCAATTAGGAAGCTCTTTAACTGATATCTGTGATTAATTTCCACTTTAAAGTTTCCCCTTCCCTTTCCTAAGCTAATAATATTCTAGTTGTGTCTCTAAACTCCTAAAACACATCATGTTTTCCCCAGTGCTAACTTAAGGGCCCATCCTGTAAAGAGCCACCTTGTTTAACTCACTGACTCACTCGAGAAAGAAAAGCAAGAAAAAGCTTTGAGATGAGAGTTATATTTCTCACTTCTATCTTCTGGGAATTATTTTCCACTTTACAGTAGCTTGGAGGCTTTTGATAACAAATATGCCTTCTTAACCCTGCAAGATAATAGTCTGCAAATTGGGTTTAAGTGGTGGAAGTGTTGCTACGTTTTAACAAGGCAATCCTCTATTGAAGTTATGTTTGTGCAGCACATGCAGAAGCTTGGCAATGAATCCTGCAGCAAACGGTGGAGCTCTTGAGTCCTAACAAGCCAAGAGAGAGGCGTGCAGGCTTTGGAAGGAGAGGCAGCCTGACAGCAAAGTGTGAAAAACGATATTAGTCCTTAAGTAAAGCTTCAAAAGAGGGTCAGACGGAGACCTCTGTGCTGTCTGATGAAAACAGAACAGATATTCATTAAGTCTGGATCACATAGAGGGTCGCAGATAAGAGAAATGGATAAACGAACAACTGAAAAACAAACAGTTTTGGCTGATGAACAAGTTTAATTCAAATCATTTAGTCAGAGGGAACAGTTATTGCTCATTTAGGCCATAAAAATGCTAAATAATTTTCTTTGACAAGAACAAAAACTTAAAAAAGTTAAAAGTCATTTCATGTAATAGTTTTATGTATATTTATGTTTATTTATTTAGCAGATGCTTTTATCCAAAGCAACGTACATTTTTTTTAACTTGTAGTGCATGTTGTGATCTGTAGGAGAAACCGGAGTACCCGGAGGAAACCCATGCATGCATGCATGGGGAGAGCATGCATCTCCATGCAGAAAGGCCACAGCCGAGTTTCGAACCTGCAACCTTCTTGCTGAGAGGCAACAGTGCTAACAACTGTGCCACCATGCAGCCCAATGTATCAAAACATACATTTAAAACCCTTTCCCACTGGAAGCTTTAAGATAAATTGTTAGAATTCCTTTTAAATTTTTATTTTTTGTTTGTTTAGTTTAGTTTAAAATGGATGAATTGCAGTTTTGGCTTGCTTTCTGGGGTTAGGGTCTGTTTTAATTTACTGTCATGAAAATGAAACCGAAACACTCCTTGCTGTGCGTTGGTTTTTTTAACAGCTGAATCTAAATTAATATGTGAGTATTAATAACATGATATCTAAACTTAGAAAAGTAACTTGTGGAGTTCTGCAAGGATCGGTGTTGGGACCAAAGCTATTTTTACTTTATATAAATTATATTTGTACAGCTAGTGATATTTTAAAATATGCTATGTTTGCTGATGATACAACTTTATTTTGTTCTAGAGATAACATAAAGGAATTACTGAAAACAGTGGAAGCAGAATTGATGAAGTTAAATAGATGTTTGTATTTAATAAACTATCACTGAATGAAAGGAAAACAACATTTATGTTGTTTGGAGGTATTAAGAGTAATAATGAAGTAAAACTGAATCTATATAATGTTGAAATTGCAAGAGTATATGGGGGGGGGGGTCGGTTTTTCACAGCAACTGTCTGCATTCCTTCGTGGGGGGTTTACTTGCTTGCAGCTCGAGGCTACCAGGGTGTCGGATTCCGATAGCAAGAATGTGTTTGGGTCAGGCTGAGATAATTTTTCCTCTCTGCCTTCAGTCTTTAAACTGATCATTTCCAGTACTTCTGAGAAGCCAATTTTGGGTTTTAAACTTGTCCATACCGTCCGGTGACTCTCTCTGAGATGACATCCATTTTGCGCACTAATACTGGTATCGCAGCTAGAACATTGTCCAGCTTACGATTCACCTCGAGTAACGTCCCAGTCTGAGAAGTCTCCACATGGACGGTGCTTTCCGTGGGTGCGGGTCGCCCTCCAATCGCTTCCGTGTTCCCAAATTTCCAGAAAACTAGATATCCTCCCACTCTAATCAGGAGAATTCCAGTGATCATCAGACCAAATATCCGCACGTCTTCGATGTCCTCAATGGACAGCTGGGAGAGGCATGTGATCTTCCACTCCTTCCAGGAATCCAATATATATCCCCCCGGGTGCGTCCCATGTGGACATGTGGGAGCCCCCTGCTCCGTTCTCATTGTTGAAAAAGTCTTGTCGATCCCATTGAATGACCAGTTTATCAAATCCATGGTTAGTAAAAATAGAGTTTTTCAGAATAAATGCAGAGAAGCGCTCTGTGGGCAGACAGGACAAAGAGCCTTGGGAAAAAAAGATAAGGGAGCAAAAAGAGAGACGTGTCTGTACTCCTCGAGTGCCAGAAAATATGGAAACCGTCCTCAATGTGAAAACACTTCAAACACCAAAAACTTTTAAAAATCTGAATATTTTAAATTGGACAGGAGCTGCACTGAGACTGCAGATAATTGTAGTTGCTATGGTGATTTCCCACCTTTTTCCACTGCACGGGACAAATGTTTCCGTGTTTCTTATTCACTGAAATGCATAAACACAATATAAACACAGACAATGCAAATACAAATACACAATATAAATACACTATCGTGGACCAGAGAAATGACGGCAATGGTGGTGGGATACCCCTAGAAAAGTGCCACGCCCCCTGTTGTCCTGGTGAGGAATGGCTCTGTAACAGAAGCAACATAACTGTCAGTCTTTGTGCATGACTCCACACATGAGCTGGAGATGTAGAAAGCTGTGAACGGAGTCTCGTCCAAGTCCCGCCTCCTTCTTGGAAGCTCTACTTGTGGCCCATCACCAATCCCCACCCGCCTGCCCATTCTCCAGTGTTCATCTTCATCTTGAACACTTTGTTCTTTTTCCTCTAGTTGGAGCCCGAAACAATCCATAAAACATGTCACAAACTGTTCTCAATTCTATCTCTTTGTGAAAACAGCAATGATTGTAAGGTGGCCTACTGTTTCCTGATGTGGTTCCCAGAATTCCGTGTGCTCCGAGTGATCCATCATCGATTAAAATGGTTATTTGTGTTCCAGGACTAGAAGCAGCATAGATACATTCCGTTTCTTCAGTCAGAGTCCCATGAGGACGGGAAGAAGAGGATGCATTTTTGATATCTGTGAGAGAGATGATAGCGTGTTTGTCTGAAGACATTTTTCAAATTATAATTAATTTTGCATAACCCACAAGGCTCTGTTCACTTACTGCTTTTCCCTTTTCTTTGCTGAGCAATTGCACACAAAGAGAAACTTTCTCTGTAGTACAAGAGAACTCGTCCCCATCGTTTCCTGTTATCATCAAAGTCAGCACGTGGAGCCGCAGCGTGACCAAACCTTCCTGCTCTTCTGCTTCCTGCTATGACTTTGTTATTCTTCTGGAGTTGGAATTTCTGAGTTTTAGCTTCTTTCTTCCTAAATATGTTTTAGTAAGAATATCACATAAATATCCTGTAAAAACTTTGGTTAAAAAATATACATGAAAATGTGGTCAAATATACAATATGGGTTCACTTATTTTTGTGATTCACCAGTGATGCTCTGACAAAAGTAACTGTAAGGAGCTAAAACTGTCAGCAAAATATGGTAAAAACAAAACTTTTTCTGTATGGATAAGAACAGAAAATCCATGGTCCTTCAAACATGTCAGTAAAGAGTTCGCAGAGAGCATAGATCTGACATCTTAGGTGTGTTCTTGCTGTGTCTTTCTGATTCCCTGCTTTCGTTCTTTTTTAAACACAGAAACTGTTTTGTTTACCTGTTTGTAGCTACAGTTTCGCCGACGGCTGCCGGCTTCTTCAGGCTGACGCTGATATCAGCGTCAGCCTGAAGAAGCCGGCAGCCGTCGGCGAAACTGTAGCTACAAACAGGTAAACAAAACAGTTTCTGTGTTTAAAAAAGAACGAAAGCAGGGAATAGATCTGACAGCCATCCATGAACCATGAAATAAGATAACGTGTCCAGTGTTGTGTTCTGTGTCCCTTTGTTCCCCAGCTCCTCCAGTTCCCACTCCAGGTTCTCCTTTTGTGTTCTCTTAGCGCCCTCATGTGTCCTTTGTCTGCATCTCTGTTGTGTGTCTTAAGTTGCCCCAGCCTCTTGTTTCCCAGTTCATTGTATGTGTGTATGAGTTTGTGTGTGTCAGTATGTGTATGTTTGTGTGTGTCCTTCCCTTTGACTTTAGGTTTAGTTTGGTGTTTTATATAGTGTTAGGTTTATCTGCCCTCCTCTGGTTCTCTTCCCCATCCAGATAATTGTTGTTTCCTGCCTTCCCTCCAGCCTCACTCCACACACCTGCTTCCTGTTTCCCTAATTGCTCCTCCCTGTCTATATAAGCCCTCCTTGTCTCATTGTTCTTGTTGGTCCATTGTTGTTTGTCAGCGTTGTTCTTTGGTGCTCTGTGTGAGCTTCCTGTCCAGTCCCCAGTTTGTGCTCTAATTGAGCTTTGTTCTCCTGCTTTTAGATTTCTGGATTTTGGGCTCCATGCCTCTGGATTTATTTTTGTTCATCCTACAATAAAAGAATTTTTTACCTTATATCAACTCCTGCCTCATATCGTCTGGTGTTCTGCATATTGGGTCCTACTCCTCCTAATCAGAACGTGACATCCAGAAATCTATTCCAGAGAGAGCAAATACAATGAAAACAGAAGTGGGCCCAGAATTTGACCCTGCGGGACTCCACAGGACAATGCCACACAGGAGGATTCTCAATCCTCTGAATGAGCCAAAAAGTGTAGCTCTTTTAAATAAGACCTCAACCATTTCAAAGCCACCCTTTCTGTTCCAACACCGTGTTCCAAACGAAAGATAAAAATGTTATCGTCAACGCCGAATGTGCGACGTTAAGTCAAGTCAAATAAGAACCACACTGTATCCAGAATTATGTGATAAAAGGATAGCATTAAAAACTCTTTGAAGAGCCGATTCAGTAGCGTATATGGCTTCCACACCAGATTGAGAAGTTTCCTGGACATTGTGCTCAATCAACTGTGGAATTATAGGATTAGATTATTTTTCTTTACACAACTTTGGGGATTTTTCTGCAATCAGCCCAAACATTTGGTTCTAGCTCGGGTTTTGTTTAAGAATTAGATGCACAACAGCATGTTTAACATTTTTAGGAACCCCTTGGGAATCCTAGGAGGAACTAGGAAGTCTGATATGTTCAGGAGTCAAACCGTTAAGGAAAGACAATTGGAAAATTGAGGATTAGAAAAAGGCAGAAAATCACATTTGCATTAAACTCTGATGCAGTTCTGTTAAAAATATATTCAACCAACACCTGTGCACTAATCAGACACGTCATGACCTAGCAGTCTGAACACGAAGCATCCATGGGGTAACAGGATGGCAACAGATGTGTGAGCCTTGTTTGTTTGTGTTGTTGGGTTTTGTGAATTCCTTCTGACAGATGCCTTCAAATCCCTCCAGATTGGGGGTGCTTAGAGGCCAGGTGAGTTCCTGTGTTTTGTTCTTAGGGGCATCTCAAAAACAGCTTTCATGGGTCACATCTCTGGGAAACAATCACAGAGATAATCTTCCAGAGACGTTTGTCTTCTTGCTCCTTCTCCCCTCCTCATTCCTTTGTTCCCTGCTTCATTACATTTGCAGTTTGTGCCTGAGTGATTATTTTGAAGCTTCTGGCTCTCACACCTTTAAATAATTAACACACATTAAATCCCACAACCACGTCAGGTTTTCAGACATCACGCTGTGCGTGCAGACTTCAGCGCACCAGAGAGGCAGGAGAGGGAGAGGAGAGAAGGCATCTGTTTTATTAAAGAGAGAAGAACCAGAAACGTTAAAGTTGCAAGAGGCTCTTTTATTGATTGGGATCATTTTCTCGGGAATATGAGTCCCTCACACCACACTAAAATCCATGACACACCTCATCCTCAAATGTTGACATGGTAATCCTTGCAGAGGCGAAGAAAAATCAGCGGTGCGTGAAGTATTTCTCCTGGAGAGAAAGCGCCACAAAAAACACTTCTTTTTGCTGGTTGCATTTACGATTTTGTTTGGCCATCATATTCTTTACAGCTGAGTGCTTTCAAGAGTCACACCTGAGTACACACAATCCAAAAGCCCGTAATGTCTGAGCTGCAACACCGACGCATAAATCTGTGGGATTTCAGGGGGAAAAAATAACAACAATGTCTGAACTGTGAGTGAAACACAGACGGAGGTAGTTCTGTGAGCTCATCGCCATCGGAAATGGTCTAATTGGGAAAAAAACCTTTAATCCAGACAAGTGCCATTGTTAGCGTGTTGGATTATTAATAGCATGGTTTAAGGCACATATTTGCTCAAAGTTATGAAAAAGTAGAAAATGTGCAGAAAGCATTTCTAGCATGAACCATGCTAGAAACGTATTTTTGTACTTTTTCCTGCAATATTTTGGGAACAAACTCATGTATTAAACAAGTGATACTTTAAAAGGAGGAATTATGCAGAACTAATGAATGGAGTCTCTCAAAGTAAAAATACTAATTAAATTTCCAAACCCATTAAAGTGTCAGAGTGACTTTACGATTAGATAATCTGGGCATTCCATTAATCTAGGATTGGCCAAGATCAATAAACACAAAACCATTGTGACATAAAAGCGTATGCGTACTTTTTCAGGAGTACTTGGAGCTGTAGTCATTTCCATCCTGTCTCTGAACTCTTAACCCTCCCACTGTCCTAATGGGTGTGACCCCACGAGGAAAGCTGACCATTGAGCAGGGTTGATGTTTATCCCTTGGGTCCACGTGGCAGGGGTGAGAAGTGAGCACCACCTCACCCCTGCCACGTGGACACCCATAAAGACAGTGGGAGGGTTATACATGCCTGCAGAAATGCTGTAGTGCAAAAATATATATTAATGCACATTCTAATTAAATGTAATATTCATTTTTTATCTGTATGCCTACGGGCACATGTGCATACTCCCATGATGTATGTTAGTATAAGTTTTAATACATACTTTTTTACATTTTCCTAACTTTTATCACAAGCTGAATCGTTTTCCTGTGTTTTGGGTTTCTTACGTTTGCTTTTTCTGCCAAAAATAAATGTTTCCTACATAACAAAATAATTTTTTTATTGAAGCATCATTTGTTGGATCTGTAGGAACCATTTTGTTATGGGTTCATATTTAGAACATGTATTTCACATTTATGGAAAAGAAGAGTTATTACGGAAACAATGAACAGCAAGAAATATTTTTGACTCATAAAATATTCAAATGTACGACTTTTTTCCCTTTATTTGAATAAACTAATCTATCTCTGATTCGTATCTTTGAATTCTTTTCTCCAGACTATTTCAACAATAGCTGTAAAGTGTTATCCCACTGGGAAAACTCGGGGAGAGATTTTTTTTACTACTCTGCACAGTTTACTTAAAGGGGAAATATACTTTTTTAAACAAATTATAATATTTCTGTTGATATGAAACAAGTTCTTGGCTCTAAATCCCTATCACATAAAGTAATTTCAGCTGTGGTTAATCCTGACATTTTCAGTAATGAGCTGTTTCTGGGCTCTATCACTTCAGGGAAACAAGTTGTTTCTGACCACGCCCACCTAACCCCTGATTGGCTGCTATTAGGGGAAGAGCGCTGATAAATGAGAGAGGTTAGGAGTAGACTCACCGCTCCTCCAGCGTTAACAGGTGAGGGAGGGTTCTATGCAAATTTTCCTGACTGTGACATCACAAAAGGAGACATTTTGAGACAGCTTGTAGAAGCCAGTGATTCCTGAAACCAAGCACTGATAGAAAACGGATGGACATTTCTTTTACATTTGGAGAGTATATAGAGGCAGTAGAGACATGGCCTCACAAAAGGATGCCAAATCTTAGATTTGCATAATATGTCCCCTTTAATGAATTTGATTTTGACTTTAGTTCTTTCTTGTGTCCTGGTTTGATTATTTTAATTTATATTTATTAAAGACATAAATAAGGCTGTTCTTGTTTTCGTCCTCATGACTCGTAGATGAATGAATCACTGAAGAGAACGTTTCTGGAGTCCGTCTCACACTCGTGTCCTATGGCTTCAACTCCCCGGGCCGCCAATTCATTAGTCCTATCCTCTAAGCTCCTCGGTGATTAATGGAGGAGCTTATACGCGATCCCACTGTAATTCCCATTTCAGTTTTCCCACTGGCCTCAAAAGCCATTTTCAGAGCCACCATTAGTTTTAATGGTTTAATCTGTCATTGCACAGGAATGTAGTAAGCTTTAGTGAGTAATGATCATTCTCACAGAGAAAAGGGGCAACGTGTAGCTTAATTGAAAGAAAATGTATAATTTAAATCTGTATTTTGTCAAAAACAAACAAAAAGTGTTTACTTTGGATGTAAACATCTTTTAATCGGTCTGGATCCATGTTTTTTATGAATTTCTTAAAATCTGTGTTTATTCTTTGTTGTTTTAGAAGAAATTTCAGATTTTTGTTGAATTAACAAAAACAACTTCACACGCTTTAATTGGCCCGTCATGAGGATTTGACCTTCAAAGGCCACCGTAAAAATGATCCTGACCTTTAGTTGATTTATTCCTGATGAACCTCTACTGTATGACTGTATCCTTTAGTCTTTGTTCCATCTTTTCAAATCTGTACATTTCAGGTCAAATTTGAAGTCATGATTGTTTGGGATGTCGGCGTGGAGCAGATTCTGCTCACGAGGTCCTTCTACCTTCACAAATGTTCATGCTCTTTGTTCTCAGCAGGACAAACATAAAAATAAACTTCCCTCGTAAAAATGATGGTTAAAGTTTTGTGAAATCCATCAACTCCTCCCGCCTGTGGGTGTGATTTCATAAAAAAGTTGTCTAAATAAACGTGTGCTTTACCTAAAAGTCCTGGTTGCAGCATTCTAATTGAAGATCGTCCCTGATAGCAGTGGAGGAGCGTCTTGGACGCGAAGGATTGATGCTGATGAGACTTTAACAGCTTCAGACACCAGCCGTACAAAGGAAGACATCCGGATAACGACCAAGACCAGAGCAAAGCATATTTTTATTATTAGTCCGGCTTACATGTAGCTGATAAAAGGGGGTTATTTCCAAAAGGATCATCCATTATCCTTTGTTCTTGGAGCTTTCTCTTCTCTCTCTCCCATCACTCGGTTTCTGTCCCTCCGGGCGCAGAAAGAAGCTCGCTGAAGCTCCGTCAGGCACAGAAACCAGTAATTGTTTATCGATCTATATCAGTGAGCTCATTTGTGAGCAACAACTTATTTCAATAAAGCCAAACAAACAAAAGCACCAACGGGGTTGTTGATGACTACATTAGCAACACATGAACACGTGAACTTTCACAAGCAGACATGACTCCCATTGGTGGAAAGCAGAATTAATAAACACAGATGGAGAATTTAAAAAAAAAAGTGTTTTTTTTTATTCGTTTTATAATTGTTACCATTTTCTGCTCAAGCTAAATACATTTTATCTCTTCACACTGACATGTTAGCATAGAGTAATCCTTAAGAATCAGGTTGATTTGAGTCACATTAATATAGCATCTGAGCTAATGGAAGCATTAAAAATCACTGACTTTGGCAGTTCTCTTGTCGCTCCCAGACCACTGACTAAATGACCAGCGTGAAGAAATACTCCGAAATGAGCCACTGGGGAGGGATTTTTAATCCATCTCAATGGGAACGCTCAAAGTTGTGTCTCATTATCTCCCCTTGAGTCCCCGTACATATGGACCGGACACGATGAGCGTGCCACATTACAGCCGACAAATGGTGCAAATGTGCAGGAAGTTGCTTATTGTGAACCTCTAGGATCAGAAAGTGGTGCGATGGTTTTTACTGGTCCTCTTATGGAAGCTACTGGTTTAATGCACTGATGTAAAATATTAAACATGAAGAAAAATTCTAATTCTGACAGGAAATGTTTCATCTGAAGTGTTTTTTTACCCGATTTATTTGCTAAATGTTACGTGCATCAAATTAAGAGCAATAAAATGAAAGACAGCAGGAGAATCATCTGATTGTTGTCTGCACTCACAAATAAAACATTCAAACAAACCTTGTCAACCTCCTCAAGACGAGCCGAGACTCTGTGGGTTAAAATGTTTCCAGGACAGGAAAGAGGCAGCGTGATATGGAGACGTGGTCATCTTCATGTGTCCCTCTGGGTCACCACGTGCTGAGGGAGGAACTGTTGGTATACAGCATATAGATGCATTTGTTGCATTTATGCAAAGGGGAAAAAAGCACTATGAGAAAATAACCGACCTGAATCATGCAGTGGGAGCGTGGCGTATGCAACACATTCACCATGCAATGCAGAACTGACAGTGGAGTGAAGGTGTACGAAACAACATTGTATGAAAAGAGATTAAAGCTGTTTTTAAAATCTGTTTTATATTTGCTGTTAGCTCATCCATCCTGAAAAATGAAAACTCAGCAGAACCAAACATATCGTCACAATCATCGACATATTTACTGGACAATTCATTTCCATAGACTCCAATAACACGTCGGGTCCTGGCTAAATTCAAACGTTTGTTTTGTTTTTCTCTAATAACATCCCGCCTACTTAGTGTTGCGATTGGCCCATGAAATCTATAGAGCTCCGGACCCCACGTGACTCTCAGTTAGTGGACGCCATTTTGGCATGCAAAAAAGGTAAACAAACACGGATGTAACCATGAACATGAACGGGATCCGCTTGGATTTTACTTCGTCTGAGTTTACTTCACACTTTAGAACAGAAGAAATCGTTTTATATAGTCAGAAATTAAATAGACTAAACATCTCCGACCCTTACCGTGCCCCTGGGATACTTTTTAAAAACGCCAGAAGATGTCGGAGCGGACTTCTTACCGGCACAACACCGGACCTGGCCGGGGGAACCCCTTGGGATTCCCCCGGCCGAAGGAGCTGGGGAGAAGGTCTGGGACTCTCGACTCTACTGCCCGCTCCGACGCCAGAAGCTGTCGGAGCGGACTTCTTACCGGCACAACACCGGACCGACCGGGGAACCCCTTGGGATTTACCCGGAGGAGCTGGCTCCGGCGGCTGGGGAGAGGGAAGTCACGCTACTGCCCCCGCAACCCGACTCCGGATACACGGATGAAAATGGATGGATGGACGGACAAATAACAGATTTACAAGTAAGAAGTCTCGTTGAGACAGATAATAGCAATCCAAAGTGCTTTTTATGTGTGATCTGACAATTGATCAACCATTGCTTAAAAATTAAATACAGCTTAGCCGGTTAATTGCTGTCATCATAAAACACGGAAACGGCAGCACGCAGAACTCACGAGGCAACGTTTTACGTGATGTTTACTTGCTGCTATGAGTAATAAGACAGAAAAAGCCACGCCAAAATAAGTTTAGGAAGCCCACTAAGAATCGTAATAAAAGCATTTAAAATAAATACCATACACAGTTGAGGAAACGTTGGTTTAAGTACCTGATATGAAGCGGTCGCTGCATAAGTGAAAACCTTTACTCTCGGGATCCCACAGCTTCATTTTAGCCCGGTCACTAGCGCGTTTTATTACAATGATCCAACGTTTGCGGCGCTCCGGATCTTGGGGAATCCTGTAGATGGCTCATTCCTTATGTCGTCCGCGTCTGTTCTGCATCCTGGGGCACAACAGGAATCTACCATATTTCCCGTTTGATTGAGTTTTCTGACAATAACAAATAGTCCAGCTGCCGGCTTCTGCCTGCCAATATGGCGCCGTTTCGATTTGAACTGTTGCATGCCGGGAAAAGTGACGTCAACTCCCGGAGCTCTAAATAGTGCCATGATTGGACCCCTACAGAATGGCAACCATCTTGATTTGTAGTTTACCTGGCTGATACCTGTGATTGGACCGTTTCGAGCGGCAGCCATGTTTGTTTGCAGGGACAACCCGCCTACCTCGCTAAAAGAGCGCTGTGATTGGCCCAAAAAGCCATTAAAGCACTGTGATTGGAACGTCACGGGTGTCAGTCAACGGGGCAGTCCGCCATTACATAAAAAATAAGTAAAACAGCGTGTCGGCACGAGACAAGCACAGAACAGCAGAGAGCACTGTTGTGGCTGCGTGATGGCAGACCGAAAAAGGAGCGCCGTTTGGAATTTTTTTACACAGCTTTATACATTTCAAATAGAAACAATCTTGAGCTTGTTAACCATTTTAAACCATTTTGAGTTTCCTAATGAAAACTTTATTTGCCTGAAAATGTTCCCTGTATTTTATTGTCATCGTACACATGATTTATTAAAGGAAAAAATACATAATAATTATGTAATCCATAAGATTAAGACAAGATTCTCATATTGTTGATGAATACATCATCAATATGAGAATCTTGTCTGAAAACTCAAGTTTTATTGATCCAATTAATCTTAATAAATCCCACAAAACTAGATGGTACTAGACCAGTAGTAAAAAGTATCGGTATGGGCAATACTAGCCCCTGTATTTACTTGGTATCGGATCGATACCAAATTTTGCAGTATCGTACAGCGCTACATCCAAGACCAGGGTTGGTGACCCCTGCTTTTTATATCAGTAACAACCAACAACATGACTACCTACTGGCTCAAAGTTCCCAGTCAGATGTTTGAGAACCAGAACATTCTGGTCAAAATTACTGAATGGAACAATTATTGTGTAACATAAAAAAGCTGGTTTTGAACCTTTTTAAGGTAATTTCTGTTCTAGGATAGAAGGTAGGAAACAGTCCAGCCACCAGAGGTACGTGGATGACCTGTGAAAGGTTTCGATTTCAAAGGTTCCAACAAAAACCTGCAGCCGAGAGAACAAGAACCTAACCACAGGGTTCCACCTCAGGTATGCACATTAGTACCCTAAAGCTACAGCTGGGGGTTTCTTACTGAGTAGAACAAATCTAAGAAGCTTTGGACTCTTTTTTTCTGTTTTGCACAGAAACACTTTTCAGAATGGCCAAAATACCAATCAAAAAATAATGTTTCTTCTCTTTAAAACAATTTTTACCATTTTTTAATCTCCAGAAATCCTTACAATAAATCTAAATGTACATTTGTAATGTCTTAAAAGCTAACACAAAGCTATCTAAGTCTACTTCATCATTTTTCACATCACGTTACCATTATTCAAATAAATGTGATGCAATTTACACGATGACAGTAAAATATGAGCAGCTTTCATCTGTGTCAGGAGAAGAAGCTTATTTATGAGATTTTATCAGAGTGAAATGTCACACCAAAGGTCTCCCAACATGAAAGATTTATGTCTGTGTAGCACAAAGGAAAAGTTTTATTTTAAAAACCTTTGGGTCAAGTAGGGGTGGAGGGAGAGAGAGAAAGTGTCAGGGTCTGAGGAATAAAAATAACTTTAATAATAAATAAAAATAAACGTTCTGTTTGAGGTGTTTATCACTGTTGATCCTGGATTATGTCTTCGTCCAGTCAGGAAGATGTCCTGCTAATCCCAAACTGAGAAATAAATAGAAGGAAAACAAATTTTCACAAGAAAAAGCTTGTGTAATGATTTAAATTACATGTTATTTAATAAGCCATAAGACGTAGGACTCCATAGGAAATATGAAATCAACCTTATGGATCTGTAAGGTTATTTTGAACCAGAAGATTGGAACTTTTTAATGCAGGGATTAGATAACAGCTTCGTATTCACTCAGAGACAACAGAGGAGAGAGAGTCGAGTTTAAAAATTTAAAGATTTATTGCTAAACAAATTAAAACTAGACTGACTTTAAAACTAAATGTATGGTGTAACTAAGGTGGATGAGACGGAGAAAGGATGACGTGTGATGTTGATCAGAACCAGCAAATCCGAAGAAGCGATTATTTCTGATGGGAACTGAAGGTGATGCCTTCGCGTTAAGCTTTGGTTAGGAGATTCGTAAACACATTCAACGCCATTTCGTCAGCCTGAGCGGAAGTCCCCGTTAGATGTCGAGGTCCAGCTTGACCTTATCTGGAACCGAGCCAGTAGGAAAAGCAGCGGTTGCCGACCAGACCAGTCTGTGAGATACTCCCGGGTCACGAAATTTTTGTTGGCGTCTGGTGAGACCCGAACCTGGGTCTTGATGGTTCAGCTTTTATTCTGAAAGGAACTATTGCAGTGGTTGTTACAGCAACAGGTTTTATCCAGCTTGTCGTTGGTTCTTTCGGCTGAAGAGGAAAGTTACGGATTGGCCACTCCGACAACTTCTCTAGAACGCTTTGAACTGGCGTTAAAGATGGCGTGGGCATAGTTTTATACTTCGGATGTTTTGGTTTATGGTCGAATGAAAAGTTGACAGATTTACCAAACACCACCAAAACCACGCCTCCGTCAGATCGGGCAGATTCTGATTGGATCGGTGAAAGTAATGTGTCGTGTCTTTTAAGGCTACGTGAGATCCGTCCTAAGCCCTTTTCAGACAGACATTCTGGAACATTTGCGGACAATTCAATCCGGTTTTAAGCCGGAACTGTGTTTTCAGACACATCACTTTTGTACCGAAACTTGTCCTTTCAGCTGCGTTGACACAGCAGGGAAAAGTTCCAGATGTCCGACGGTGGCGGGGGGTGGGGTGGGGGGGGGTGGGTAGAATCGGACTTATGTTAAGAAGAAGAAGAAGAAAATATCATTTCTATAGCGCCTCTCAAGATAAAAATCACGAGGCGCTTAAGCATAATTCTGCGCACACAAAGACTCATAAGAGACCTGGATGATGAAGCTCAATGGTTAAAGGAATCACTGAAGCGGTGTGAAGTGCTCCGTCGCGCGTCTAGGCGGTACCGTAGGAGGCGAGCTGAAAAGCAGAAAAGTTAACAGATTTTACCAAACACAATCAAAACCACGCCTCCGTCAGATCTGGCAGATTCTGATTGGATCAGTGAAAGCAATGTGTCATGTATTTTAACGCTACGTGAGATCAGTCCTATTGGAACATTTAAAGTCATATTACTTTTATATTCTATGGGATTATAATAAAATAATAAATATTTTGATTTCACAGATTGGTCACATCTTATTTATTGACTAACACTTTGCGTGATTAGCTTTATTAAAATAGAGTTCTTTGTTAATTAAAAGAAAAGAGTTCATTCTTCATTCTTCTGTTGAGCTGAAAATAAGCAGTTTAGAAGCAAATGCATGAGACCTTGAGACCATATCTCATGCAGACTAGTTCTGTGCAGAGGAGGAGGAAAAGTGGTCATTTCATTCCCTTACACTTGTATTATTGTACGTTTAAATGATAAAAACTGTTTTTACAGAAACGTTCCTCTCAGTCACAGCGACTCAGCACAAGAGCAGGATTACTGTAAAAAACTCCTGAATCTTAGATCAGCTGAGGGTTCTGCAGCTCTCAGACCTCTTCTCAGTTATAGAGCTTTGAACCGACCAATCAGGAATCGTGCTTAAACCTGCTGGTGTGAAACTGTGTTTAGTACACACTCGTCTCGTTTAACAATTTTCTGTTGAGTAAAGGGAATGTGATTTTCTAAATGGATGGAGGCAACAATGAAAAGCCTAATTATTTTTAGTCTCTGCTCCATTTCAGCCGCAGAAAACATCAAACTTCTGATTTATCATCACTTCTTCTCTTCGTTTCATTTGGGGGGAAAAAAGAAGAGACAGTGAAAGAATAACTTTGTGAGTCAATATTACAACATTTTAGAAAATCTTAGTAACTGTTATGCTGCATCTCTTTAGGCCGCCGCTTGTGTGCCATCTCCCCCAGCATGCTGTCCCCAAACACAAAGACACATCTGTCTGCCTTTGGTGACCTGGTGCGTTTGTTTTTCCCCACCACAGGAGGAGGTGTGCTGTCACCTTTTGATGGTAGAAGCTCATGAAAACGGCAGAAAGCCCAGGAGTTGGAGGCTGCTGGGTAAAAGTGAGGATGTCCTGATGGATGTCAGTCTGCTGGTTGGTTCCCTCAGCAGTGTGCTGATAAAGGGCCGGCAAGTGAAATTGTGTCACTGTGACTTACACTGAGTCTAAAAGAATAACATGAAATTAAGGATATTTCAGGGATGTAGCGTCATGAATGGCCTATAATTTGTGACAAAGGTCACATTTTCCCAGCTGGGTCGAACTGTAACTTTGCCCCACAGATTACCCGCCAGGAGCCGTGATGTCTGCTGAACAACATCTTTATCTGCTGCTGTTCCGTCCCAAGATGAAGGACACTTCAAGATTTTACAATAATAATTTTAAATAATAATTTCAATAAACTCTTTGACTTTATTACTGTTATTACAACCATCATAAATAATCATCTTGGTTCAGTATAAATGTATTTAAATTACTGAAATGACTTTTTATGCTTCGGGGATAATAATAACTATAATGATAATCAGTAATGTGTGTTCAGTAAAGCAGAAGGTCACTTGCATGCTAACCACCTCATGCAGAGGGTGAATCCAGGGTAAAGTTAACCACCTCACACGTCTATACTAACAACAAGCTTTCTGACGCTGGGAGGGCGTGTTCTGAGGTTTTGTTAAAACCAAATCGCCGCAGCTGTAACTTCAGTTCTTGAACCCACCAGAAGACGAGGGACGGTCGCCCAAGTCTCTGCTAAGCATTCTGTCACGCCGATAGACTTGCTTCGAATAAACACAACTGTAACCAGCTGACGCAAAACTCCTTCAGAGTTAAGCCAGATGCAAGCTCAACACCCTGCGACAACTCTGGACCAGAGTCGGTTCCACTCGGGTCTTCTCTACCGGACCGAGTACCCTGAGGCTGACAACATCCTCCTTTGACCTCCGGATCCACACAGAGAGTTGTCTGATGGGTGAGGTAGCACACAGATTGTGTCTGATGCTGTTTTCTCTAAGAAACAACTGAGTTAGCTGCAAAACAACGTTTTCCACCCAGAACGCGCTTCTCTCTCTGAAAGAAACCTTCTGAGATTCATTCACGCAACCAAACCTCGCATTCCACCTCAGTTTTCCATCCAGACACAGGTTTGTTTAATTACAAGTTTTAATATCAAGCAGTTTCAAATTGTCAGTTACAAATTGTCATTTTAAAAGTGTTAGTAATAAATTCTTAACTTTTAAAACCCTGACTTGACTCTTCTTTGAAATGAAACACAGAATGGTGTGTATTTCTGGTTATTGAATAAGCAAAGATTCCTTTAAGCTTCTGATTCAATGAATAAACTTTTGCTATTAAATTTAATTATCTTAAATTAAACATTAATCTTTGGATTAAAATACAGACCAAGACAGTTAGTGTATGAACTTCTATCGATTGTATTAATATCCTGGATATTTGTGCATAATATAAGTTCACACGCTAATGTCCGATCTTTTCTCAGGATCTAACCAAACTGAAGCAAACAGCGTTAAATCCTAGTATGTAGTAACCACGCTACAGGGATGAGTTGTAGTTTAGGTTTAGAAATGAGTTTCTGGAGTGTTTTTGTTGCAGATGTTTGTGATGTTTGTGAAGCAGGTGGATTAGTATGCAGCTAATTATTGAAAAAACATTCACGTGTGCTTTAGGTGTGATGTTAAGCAGCAGCAAAGAGGCTTGTGTGGGCGTGCAACAGCTTTAAAAGCAGAACATTGAACGTTTGAGGAGTTTTTATCAGTTTCTAACAATATTTGTTTTTATCATCTTTGTTTTTGTTTTAATAAAAGTATATATTCTGAACCACTGGTTTATTATAGTCTTGTTCTTTTCACAATAAAAGCCTTTTTCCATTAAAGCCAGTCATGTGTAGAAGTTTTGAGAGTTTACTCGTCTAGCTGTCCTCATGCTACACACCTAATCTATTGTTACTGACACATTCTGTAATTTTATAAATACTAGTTAATATGTAAAAAATGTGATCAGCATTTGCTGATGTTACATAAAAATGTTTCACCACCCCAACGTCAAAGAAAAGCAGCTTTCATTTTGAAATATGATAAAATACTAACTGTTTTTAAGAGAAAATTCAACAAATAATGTGCTACGGTTGATAACTGTGAAAATGACAAAGCTTAATTCTTCTCAATGATAGGATTTTATAAATTGTTTCATTGAACTAAATTTATGTATTTATTTATGTGATTTCAGTGATTTCCTGAGGTTTAAAAAGTATACAGCTACACAATTTATATTTGTTAAATATTTTGGGGGTAAAATCAAACATGGTCAGAGGTCGGATCGTTTATTTTATTTATTTAACCAGATGAGTCGATGGAGAACTCATTCTTATTTACAACGACGATCTAGCCAAGAGGCTGCAGCAACAGACACATAGTTAGGTAAAACAGACGATAAAAACATACAATCGAGGAATATTGGCCTGATCCCGGAGCTCAGAGATGGTTTGCACCGCGCTGTGAATTCACAGACTCACATAATTGTCGAGATGAATCGTAAGCTTGGAACTTTGGCCGAGTTTCATTCATTGGCACAAAGATGGATGCCATCAAGGAGAGAGTGGACGAATCAGCACGGATTGGGATAGTTTAATGTCCATTTTTGGGATTTTGAGAGGTTGAGGACCAACAAACTGTAAGACAGAGAGGAAACTATCTCTGTCTGGCCCCAAAACAATTTCTAATCGGAATCTGGCGCCCTTGAGCCTGCAAGGCTCCAACGAAGACTCCCCCCTCAGAAGATGTGTGGAATGCATCAACATATAAATATTGGACAATGGGTTTCCATAGACTCCAATAAAACCTTTTTGAAGAAAAATGGGAGGTGGCCACCACCACCATTTTGACCGTGTCACAGGTTCCGTCAAGCCCAGACAATTCCATAAAAGGGAAGAGGTGGAGCTGAGGGTGGGGCTGTAAGGCTGGGATCAACTGGCGACACCCCGTCGAACTAGCTACAAGCTAACCTGAAGCTAACCCAAAGCTAACGCGGAGGTGGGAGCTAAGCTAACGGAGGTAGCAACCTAGCTACAACCGGAGTTAACAGTGCACAACACCAGAGCTTCTGAGTCAGAGATACGCCGGGCTGACCGCTGGGTAAAACCTGGTGGAACACAGAGGTCTCTGAGACCTCCACAAGCCGGTAGCCGCACAGCAGACAAACGCCGCTGCGATCTGAGATGCGCAGAGCTGCCGCTGGGGAGAACCGGGTGGAAAGGTTTCCATCCCAGAGCTCCACAAGCCGTCAGCCC
>SSNQ01000375.1:1431226-1450595 GCA_006942095.1 Nothobranchius kuhntae | reverse complement strand
GCTTAACCACCTCCGACCCTCCTCATCAGACTCATCACCTCTCCTCCCCTTCAAGATTTTCCCTCAATTTTCTCTGCTCATCCTTCCTTTACCTCCACTGACCCCTTTTTTCTTCATCTTTTCTGCACTTTAAAAGCCCTTTGGGTCATTTCTCTTCCATTTTACTGGACTGACCCTTAAATACTCCCTCATTCCATCTCATCTCAGGTTCTTTATCTATTCCTTTTTATTTCTGCTCTTTGCTTTCAGATGTGCACCACTTTGCATCCTTTAACATTGTCCTAAAAGTCATTCTGTCTATACCTGTTGTCTGGTCCTACCACTCTGAGGTAAGCATCACTTCACATCTCTTTCTCTCTTCTGGAGTACTTTCATCGTTCCTCTTCATTCATTTGAGTTTTAATCATCAGAATGAAAGGAAAAATCAGTCTGTGCTGAATGAATTAATCTATAATACAAGTTTCACTTTTTGAATACAATTACTGAAAATAATCAACTTTGTCATGATATTCTACCTTGATGACCTGTGTGTGTGTGTGTGTGTGTGTGTGTGTGTGTGTGTGTGTGTGTGTGTGTGTGTGTGTGTGTGTGTGTGTGTGTGGGTATACACGTGTGTCTGAACACCTGTGTGTGTGTGTGTGTGTGTGTGTGTGTACACGTGTGTGTGTGTGTGTGTGTGTGTGTGTGTGTGTGTGTGTGTGTGTGTGTGTGTGTGTGTGTGTGTGTGTGTGTGTGGGTGTGTGCATGCGTGCGTGCGTGCGTGTGTGTAATCTGAAAGTGTACAGGACAGTTTATAGCAAATAAGGAAACGTATGACATAGATAAGAAATGTGTTGAAATGGAATAACAAGCTAATAGCAGGTGTTTCTGCAGAAATGATGTTATACCTGCACACACACACACACACACACACACACACACACACTCTCTCACACACACACACATGCGTGCCCTGCAAGTTATTACCTAGATGAACTATAATTTCACAGAAAGTCTAAAAATAGATCTTTGGTGTGTTCTTGCTGTGTTTAGTTTCAAATTCCATCTTTCAGTTCTTTTTAAAACACAGAAAAGGTTCAATTCCTGCAACGTTTCGTTTGCGGCTGCAAACATCATCAGGCTGACGCCGATGGTGGCGTCACTTCCTTCGTTTATCCGTGGGCAGCAGAGGACATTGTCGCCCTCTGCTGCCCGCTCTCCCCTCACCGGTCCAACGAGTAAACTCCATCGTCCCTGTTTCTGGTCCCACATCCACGTCTCCTTATCTCGACAGCTTCTTTTATCCATCTTTTGATGCAGGTTTTTTACAAACACACGTTTATCTGCTTGTCTCATCAATCTTGATCTGATTTGATAAGAAAAAGAAACTGATAGTAATGTAAATCAAACCTACTTTAATGATATCTCGCTATTTCTTACTGGCAATGGTGGGCCAAAGCCACAAATCAGATAGTAACACAACAATGAAAGCAATCAAACAAACTAATATTAAAACAACACAGACAGTCATGCACGTTTGCTTTCCTGAAGCACGATGCCAAAACCCAGGGTGTAAAAATAAATCTTTAATTGACATTTAAAAGACTGCAAAGACACAACTCCTCTGACAGCTAATGACAGACTTTTTCAAAGTGTTAGAGCTATCAGTCCCTTTTTATTTTACGCATGGTCCAGGGAACATTTAGCAACACCTGTCCAACTGAGCAAAGTGTCCGAGATGGAGTGTATCTGCTTAATAGGGCTGTCAGAACCGGAGAAGCGTTGCCATACAGAGTCATGCAGACGTGAGTTATCATTTTAAACTTGGCCCGGTAACATACCGGCAGCCAGTGCAAGGCCGCCAGGACGGTAGTGACATGCTCCCATTTCTTTGTCTCCGATAAAAACCTCGCCACCAAAATCTGTGCGTCTTGCAGCGTTGCAATAGAAGAAGACTGGGCTGGGCCACTTCAACATACAGAAAGTTACAGTAATCCAGCTTTGGTGTAACAAACAGTGTTGGGAGTAACGCGGTACAAAAGTAATTAATTACTGTAATGCGTTGCTTTTTGCTGTAATGTGGTAATATAAGGCATTACAGGGAAAGAAAATGGTAATATTTACTCGGTACACTTGTCAGTAACGCGGTAATTACAATGCATTTTTAAACCCAGAATCAAGATGTGGGTTTCCTAAAAATTCAAACTGCGGGAGGCCTGAAAAAAGATCCAGTATCCACATATATGACGTCATTTATGGACTCAGCTTTGCGGACATTCTATGAGCAGAGAGGATGCAGCGGTAACAACTCAAATACTCCAGCTGCGTCCTGCGCGCGGCCGCTGTTATATTCACAAAATCGCTCCACCAAAACAAAGTCATTCATTTGCGATCGTTTGTATCAACTCATATTCTCTGGTACTTCATGCACTTTTCAGCTGAGTTCATAATCTGTACCCCAGTGATTTCAACTCATTGCTGCTAGAGCGCAGCGCAGATTAAGCTTTTTTTTTGTTTGTTTGTTTGTTTGCATTCGGTAGATCCCTTTTGGCTGATTAGTTAGAAAGTAGGAAATCTAGGAAACAGTTTTTCTGGAAGACGGAGAAAACATGCAGCATGCAGGAAGGTTAGAGAGAGAAAGGGCAGGAAGTTATTCACATAAAATCAAGAAAACAAAACAAAGTGCTTGAAAAGAAAAAAAAGTTGGTAGATTTATCCCCAATAGACATGTTTACCAGTGAAAAGCAATAATATATAAGCATTTAATATTTATACATGTGATAGAATCAGATCACCCCAGAAGTCAGTCCCACATCCAGGGCCGTATCAAGGCATTTGGGGACCAAGGCTAAATAGGCTTGGAGCCCCCACCACCTCACTCCCTGCTCAGATGGCCCTATGAGATGGCAGCGTGCTGAGAGTACAGATTGTTGTTGCTTTTATTTAATAAACAATCATTTTAAAGCACCGTTATTATATCTGACTGTTTTTAACAGCAATCCTAGCTCAGACACCACATCACCTTCCACATATATGTCATGAGCTCACTGAGCGTCACATGACCAGATTCATACTGAAGTTGTTTTGGTGAAAGTAACTTAAAGTAATGCAAAAGTAGTGTAATGCCTTACATTTTAAAATCAGTAATATTGTGTAACGTTATGAAGTTCATTATTTTCAGCTCCACACAGCTGCCCCTGTACACAGTAACACCCGTGTAGAAAACGCCAAGGTCGGGTGTTCCTCAGACTGTTTACATTCCAGGAGAAGAGCCAGAAGGAGAAGAAGAGCGCTTTTCAATAATCAAAGTACTTAATTTGTGATTAAAGCTAATCGAAACAGATGTTGACAAATAATAATCAAGTGAATGATCTGTGGAATAAAGATGTCATGATTTATGTGTTTAATGAAAACAGGACTACTGCACAGACAGACTGACCCTCATCTCCATAGAAACGCATGACACATTGTTCCAACCAATCAGAGCTTTCGGCTGCCGTAAGAGAATCTGGCTTGTTGAATTAAAGTGTCCAATCCGCTTTACTAAAACTTATCAACAACTCAGAGATATAAAAACACGGCAACGCCATTTTAAGCTCAGTTCCATTTTGACTTCAGTTCTGTTCAGTTGGAAGTCCTACGGGGTTCCACCGTCATCAAAAGAGAAGTACAGCCTGGCCAGATGTGCTTTCTTCTTTAACTGAGAACTGTGAAGCTACTGGAGATTTCCCTTGTTTACCAACAAGACGACGTCCCGTCAAAATAAGAGCACCACTAGCTGACGCTGCCGATGGTACCGGGGTCGACCCTTCAGACGGGCTTTGACGTGCTGCGACCGCTGCTTCAACCAGCTCCAGTGCACATCCAAGGTCCTAGGACCTGGCATTTCCTGATCTACCTGGGAGACTCCACAGGGTACGTACACGGCAAAATAGCTGCTCATGTCATCAGCTTCCGAAGCCTCGTGGTCCGTAGTCATAACAACCAGATACGCTCCGTCAGCCTAAAGATCCTGAACAAAACACACACACACACGCACCAACACAACATCCAAATCCATTTTCATCCATCACAGAGTTAGTCCTGGTAGATTGTTAAGAATTTATAATTAAGAAATTAAAGATTCTTAAACGATCCTAACTCTCTCTCTTTTCTTGTCTCAAAGTCAATACAGAGTGTTTAATTAAACTCCCTGATGATAAAAACAGCCCATCTTCTGATTATAAAACTAGATCTACTTACAGTATATTAAAATACAACTCTAGATCGTTATATCACTCTATTTCACTGCAATTGTAATGTAATGAATTACTTTAAAATGAGGGTAACAAGTACTAAATAATGCAGTACAGTTTTGAAGTAACTTGCCCAACGATGGTAACAAAAGCACGGATTACTGTTTCGAAGCGCTCACGGGACAACTACTTAGAACGTCGACACAACTGGGAGAAGCGCGATGTAACAGCAGAATGCATCTGCTCAGCCAGTTTAAGAGCTGCCTCCAGCCTCACCCAAAGATCAGTAAAAGCAGGTTTCTCATATGGATCTAGGATCTTTACAGATCTCAGCAGCGTTTTTCCTGGCTGGTGTCGGATTACAAATCCAGTCCTGGTTTGCATTGAAGCCCTCGCACCTTTGCGAGCTCAAACATGGATCTGGAACCGGGACGTACGGAGGCAGGAAAGACTGTTAACAAAGACCACGCCCCTCTTTGGCCTTTCTGAGAGAGAAACACTGGCAATCCCCCATCCGGCTGAGAAGGAAATCTGTTTTAATGTACCCTTCCTTCCAAAACGATTCAGACATTAGAACTTTGTGTAATGATTTCTTTGTAAAATCTTCTCTTATTGAAACTAAACTCATCAAATTATAAATGTATAGCTAAAAGTTGTAAAACGGTTGGTCTGAGTTTTCGTGTCTCCTCTCGTGCAGGGAGCTGAGAGTGAGCCTGCATGCAGCGTGGGAGGAATTTTGTGTGAAGGTGTTATTTAAATTCTGAGAACTCACTATAGTGATTGAAGTATTTTATGAAGTTCCCCCATCTCCATTCCCTTCTGGACTTCTGGGAGGCTTGTCTCAAAACAGCACTTTCGTAAAGGTGGAACAGGATTTTTTTTCCCCCCTCTACATGGCAGGAAGAGGATCAGGGTGAAGAGATGTGCAGGAAAGCAGAGAAGAGATCCTGGAAGAAATGAGTTTCTTTACACAGGCAGGGACCTGCTGCATGGGGTGGGAATGTCATTTCATCACCAGCGCCGGGAGGGAGAGGACAGAATTCAGAGAGTGGTTGTGCCCTGGTGGCTGATAGCAAAGAGCAGCAAAGTCATCTTCAACGTTTAAAGTGATGCTCCTCATTTAGCACAACCAAAGTTTGGGGATTTAACTCCAGCTGCCTTAGGAAGGCAAACAAGTGGTGGAGGTGATACAGAATGCAGGTGCTTTGAAAGCTGCAGCACAAGTTTTCAGCTGAGTCATTAGGGAAGGCAGAGACAGGATGCTGCCTTTGACAGAGGATACAGGGAGACTCCTAGTCCTGGAAATAGGAAAAGGCTTTAACCGTGATGAAAGCTCTGCGTTGCAATAGACTGCTGCAAGTCTCAGCTGAGAGTTGCTAGTCTGAGCAGGGTGTAGCCTGTGGTGCAGTCAGCCATGACAGAGGGGTTGTACGGGAGACAACATTTCCCAGGAAGGAACAATGTCTCACTTTTGTAAAGGCCAAGTTAAAGGAGAGGAAAAACTTCAGATGAATGTGTGCATGCTGATGTTTGGTGGTCGACGAGGAAACAAAGCTATTCAGAACACGTTTAGACTCAAACCAACGGGTGTTTTCGTAAACATGCAAACATCCACTTACTTATCCAGTCATCTTTAAACTGTTAGTAATAAATTCTTAACTTTTTAAACCTGACTCTTCTTTGAAATGAAACACAGAATGGTGTATATTTGGTTATTGAATAAGCAAAGATTCTATTAAGTCTTCTGTTAAATAAACTTTTCTATTAATTTAATTATCTTAAATTAAATATTAATCTTTGGATTAAATATAGACCAAGACAGTTGGCGTATGAACTTCTATCGATTGTATAAATATTCTGGATATTTATGCATGATGTAAGTTCATACGCCAATTTGTCAGATCTTTCTCAGAATCTAACAAAGCTGATAGCAAACAGCGTTAATTCTAGTATGTAGATTATCTACGCTACATCATTGGCGAGCCAGCCAGGAGACCCTCTGTTGGATCCGAGATGTCATGAGGAGATGATGTCCTCCGAGCACGAGGTTGGTAGAAGGACCTTGGTGCAACCAAATCGGTCCTGAGATGTCTCCGGGTCATGACTGATGAAACTAGTTGTGTCTCAAAATCAATAACTCTGAAGGAGTTTTGTGTCAGCTGGTTACAGTTGGCGTTTATTCAGAGCGATTCTATCGGCGTGACAGAACAGCAGGTGGAGGCTTCAGGTGGCCGACCTTATCCTCAGGATGACTCTTGTTGCCATGGAGAGTATCTGGTTGGTTCAAGAACTGAAGTTGAACTGAGGAGTTTTTGGTTTTAACAAAACCTCAGAACACAGCCTCTCAGAGCTAGAAAGCTTGTTGTCATGGAGCAAAGACATGTGAGGTGGTTACCTTTACCCTGAATTCAGTTCTGCATGGTGTGTACACGTGCAAATGACCTTCTTCACACTGTTAAACATTACTGATTACCATAAATAATAATTATTATTAATCCAAAGAATAATAAGTCATTTCAGTAATTGATTGATGATTATTTATGATGATTGTTATGAACCTTGTAATAAACAGGAAAAGGAGTTTATTAAAAATGATCATTTTAAATCTTGAAGTGTCCTTCATCTTGCGGTGGAACAGCAGACAGATAAAAGGCAGTCAGATTAAAGATGGTTCTAGCAGACTGTGCGTCTCCTGTGATGGATAATCTGTGGGACAGAAGTTCAGCCAGGACAGCGTGACCTAGCAGGGGAAGTGTGACCTTTGGGTCACAAAATGAGGCCATTCATGTCACTACACACGACATCGGTGCTGTGCAGAAAGGTCCCTTACGTGTTTAATGTAAAATACCATAACTCTGCAACAGTTTGTGCTATCAGAATAATATCTAAAAGAACAGAAGTTGCGCTTTCAAGTCAATATAGTGTTATTACGGTAAATCCTGTTCCACTGTTGCAGGAAGCGGGTGAATCTCTGTCTCACATTCACAAACGGAGCTGAGAGAAGAGCAGAAAATGGGTGACAGACGACCACTGTCATTAATAATATGGTCTGTAGTAGCACCCTGAGGAGAAAGCAAAACAATGTCATGCACAGCTCCGTCGGGTCACTTCGGCTTCAGCAAGCCCTCTGCCCCCTCCCAACCAATTCAATTCAGTTCAATTTCATTTATATAGCGCCAAATCACGACAAGAGCCGTCTCAAGGTACCTCACATAATAAACATTCCAATCCAGGTCAGTTCATTAAGCCAATCAGAAAAAATGTTTCCTATAGAAGGAACCCAGCATATTGCATCAAGTCACTGACTAGTGTCAGTGACTTGATGCAATCCTCATACTAAGCAAGCATGCAGCAACAGAGGAGAGGAAAACTCCCTTTTAACAGGAAGAAACCTCCAGAGAATCCTGGCTCAGTATAAGCAGCCATCCTCCACGACTCACTGGGGATGGAGAAGACAGAGCAGGCACACACACACACACACACTCACCAAGCAATGTGTCCATGGTTGCACCGTGATTGCTTAGTAAATATTCTATTTGGCGAGAGATAAACTTTATTGTATTTATCCGAGTGGATCTATAATTAAACGGGTAAACTAGTATTAGCACATCCAATGTCAAGGAAACAAAAAGTTATTATCAGGAGAGGGATAATGTTTTAGTGGTTAGCAGCAGTGTGTTAGACGATGGCCCCCTCCATGAGGCCACCACAGCTCAGCAGAACATCATTGTAGCTTCTTCTGGGGAGGAAAAACACTTAGAGAAAAAATAAAGTTAACAGCTGAAATAGCAGGAAATAATACAGTTAAAGAGCGATTGTAGAAGAAAGTAGTCGAGTGTGAAAAGTGGTCAGTGTGTCCTCCAGCAGTCTAAGCCTATAGCAGCATAACTACAGAGATAACTCTGAATAACCTAGCCTTTTAGATGTAGGCATGTTGGAGGCAGGGCAAGGGAGAGCCGTCTTTACCGACTGTACACTCCACCTCCCTCTACTCCCCCACTTGTCCAGATTTAGGCTAACATCAGATTTTAACCATAGGCCCTATCAAATAACTCTGTAACTCTTTTAAAACTGGGGAAACCTCGGATGTGCACTCACCCAACGAATATTTTAATATCGTCACATTTATTCCATTTCCCAAATGCAGTGAACATTTTCTCACTTTTCAAGTAAATTGTTCAACTGTTGCCTTACCGGGAGCTTGTTCAAACAGCAGCTAGCTCCAGACTGGTTTAGTGATGCCTGTTCCATTTATGGGTTGCTTTCTTTGTCCGTTCCTTGCATCTTTCACCTCTTTTGACTGGATATTCATCATTGTCTGTTTCACAGATACTTAGCAACAATTTAACTTGGTAGCACATTCTGAGTGCTAACAGATTGTGTCTGATCATGTCTAAGTATTCTGAACGGCTCTTCATTTAGTGATGAGAACCGAATCCTTGTAATGAACTGTTCATTGTTTTCTTACCATCTTAGCGTCATCGAGGAGGCGGGTTTTTCGAGCAGCACTCACTTCTAATGATGGTTTTGCAACTGCCTGTGTGCAGCCTGCCTGAAATGGATAAGAAGAAGAAGAACGAGGAATGTAGGAGGACCGGACCTGATGGGGTTGAGGTCAGAAGAACAGTAAAGGGCGTTCAAAGGAGCCAGTCTTTTGAACGTCTCTTTGACTGCTGGTGTGCCCCAGGGTTCTGTCCTGGGGCCCCTTCTTTTCGTCATTTACCGTCTTCCACTAGGTCACATTTTCCATAAACACAACATTCATTTTCATTGTTACGCGGATGATGCCCAGCTCTACCTCTCAACCAAACCCTCAACTTCACTTTCACCTTCCTCCCTTACCTTCTGTCTCCAAGAAATCCATTCTTGGTTCGCTTCCAACTTCCTCAAACTGAACAGTTCTAAAACTGAAGTCCTCCTGGTGGGCACACCTCATATTCTCTCCAAATCTAACAGTTTCCCCATCTCTATTGATAACTCAGCAGTTACCCTCTCCCCTCATTTTAAGAGTCTGGGTGTCATCCTCGACAGCACACTTTCTTTTCAGTCTCACATCAACAATATTACCCGGTCTGCTTATTTTCACTTGCGTAACATCTCCCACCTCAGTCCATCACTTACTCCCTCCACCACTGCCAGCCTTGTCCACAGCCTCGTCACATCCAGGATCGATTATTGCAACTCGCTTATCTTTGGTCTCCCCAACAAATCCCTCCATTAGCTGCAGCTTCTCCAGAATGCTGCAGCACGTGTCATCACTAGGACTCCATCATCTCATC
Source organism: Nothobranchius kuhntae (assembly GCA_006942095.1). Lineage (NCBI taxonomy): Eukaryota > Metazoa > Chordata > Actinopteri > Cyprinodontiformes > Nothobranchiidae > Nothobranchius > Nothobranchius kuhntae. The sequence goes on along the minus strand of SSNQ01000375.1, from coordinate 1,441,102 downwards.
ACATCACCCCATCCTGCAACAACATCATTGGCTGCCCATTAAACAGAGAATCAGCTTCAAAATTCTGCTCATCACGTTCAAAGCTCTCCATAACCTGGCTTCATCCTACATTTCTGATCTCATTCACATCACCACTCCTGTCCGCGCTCTTCGTTCCTCTTCCACTCCTCAACTCTCGGCTCCCTTTGCTCGCCTTGTCACCATGGGGAGTAGAGCATCCAGCCGCTCTGCTTCCCACCTCTGGAATTCTCTGCCCCCGATCTACGCACCACTTACTCTCTCTCTCACTTTTTAAATCACAACTCAAAACCCACCTCTTCACACAAGCTTTCACCACACACCTATTTTTTACATTTTAGCATCTTAGTGTTTTTTACATTTTTATGTACTGTGTTTATCTTGTTTTATTATTTTCCCTCATTGTTGTAAAGTGTCCTTGGGTGTCCTGAAAGGCGCTGTAAAAATAAAATGTATTATTATTATTATTGTTGTTATTGGCTCGCGATTGAACGGCTCCCTTCAGACAGCCGGATGTCCCACCACCTTGTCTAACGTTGGGGTTTCCTCATCATTTGTCACATAAGATCATTCTAATGAGAGGCAGCAGGTGAGGTCCTCTCCTTGGAGGAATCAGGCTTCAGATGTTAGTAATGTTTTTGTCTGTTGGAATCCAGCAAAGACAAAACTCTAAATTTGCACACGAGTGTTGTGATGATCCATCTGTCCTACTTCATCCCTGGTTCCATCTCTTGCAACACACCCACCATCCATCACACATTCTTCTGCTTCACCACGCCTCTGCAGCTTGCTCCATCTATTTCATTCCTCCAGTCTCTCTTGGCTCCTCTTTTTACCTCCATCCATCTGTCACCCCACCTCTCCCAGTTCTTCAGCTCCTGAGCTGAGCTGAGCTGAGCTGTCTTCACCGTGAGTGCTTTAACCTAAAAAAGGAGCATCTGTCTGTACATGCAGCTAGCGATGAGTACTGAATTCGGTACTTTTTAAGGTACCGACCGAATTCCATAGTGCCGACTGAGCACCGATTCACGTCATTTGAAACGGTGCCTCATTTCGATACCCGTCCTTCATAACGAGAACTTGCCTCGACAGCTGCGCATACGCAAGAGCGTTATATCGTCGGTCGCTGCGAGCCAGTTGTAAACAGAGCAGCATGGTAGAAAGAACACACGCTAAAGCTTGGGTCCACTTCACTAAATGTGATGGGTAACTGGGTGATGATGAAACCAGCGACAACGATCTAAGTGAGACATCCTCATCTTAATCTGCTCCAGTAGGTAAATAAAATGTTTAAGATAACATTAGCTTGATTTGTTAGCTTCCGTTCCGCTAATGGTGCGTTCGCTTTCTCCTCGGAACTCCGAATTTCCGACTAGAACATGAACGCGCTCTAAAGTTTGGCTTCACTTTACTAAATGCGACGGGTGATTGGGTGAAGATAAAACCAGTGACAATGATCTAAGTGTGAGGCATCATCGTTTTAATCTGCTCCAGCAGCTAAATACACTGTTTAAGATAACGTTAGCTTGATATGTTAGCTTCCATTGCCACCATTGTTATCAGCTAATGGTGCGTTTGCTTTCTCCTCGGATATTCTAGCTTCCCAGTAGGAAAAATCAAAGAAAAAGGACGGCAAAAGGAATGAAGATACACAGTAAATTTAGTTCACAGTAAAGATGTTTGCTTCAGTTTAATTATCAGCTTATAAAACTACAAGGACGATGTTAAAATACAAACAGTTGAATGTTATTTATCGTGATATTTATCAAATATGGTTATATATTGAGAAAAAAATATATTTTATTATAAAAGAGAATTAAAATATTAAATGCTCAAAAGTATCTAAAATTGGTACCGTTAAGTACCGGTATCGATTCCTAGGTACCGAGAATTAGTACTGAATCGATTCAAATGTCAAAGGTACCCATCCCTACATGCAGCCACTGGTCAGGTGTTCCCACAAGGAAGGAGGTTAATCCACCATATTAGATCTGCACAATTCTTTAATGAACCTTAACCGCAATGGGGAGAGCTTCCAGAACATGTTCTGTACAACCCGAACTTGCATGTGCTGAGCTGAGCTGTTTTTGCCAATAAGCCTTTCTTCGCCTTCATCGTGTTCGTCGCATAAGAATCTTATAGAGCCACTTGCATTTACAATGATTATAAATTGTATAAGACACATATTGCAACTTATTTTATTGCAAAACTCACACTTCTGGTTCTGCTAAATGGTTGTTTGTCGAAAAAAAGTTTTCTAAAGTGTCTCGGGTTGCAGAAAAAGCCTGATCAGGTTTAATAGATCTTCAGGGGATGAAAGAAACAGGTAAGTGTTCAGATTTCAGCTGAATCAAGACAAATGGCACAACCCTCAACACCACCCTGTGCTTCTTGCAGCACTTTGTGCATTTGTAATTATTCAGCTTTTACCAAACTGAGCTCTAATTTATTATCAGCCCCCTGTGGTGCTGCTATCAGCGCACACGCGCAAAGATCTTAGCAGCTCCAGATTGGATGAGGTGTTAATGTATTCTAAGAAAACTAATTTACCGGTCTGCTCTCACAAGTTATCTGTGAAGAGAAAAACGAGGTGGAAGCAGGGAGAACAGAGGAAAAAGGGACCGGAAACGCAGCAAAGGAAAAAACTGCTGTGAGGTTATAAATTGTAAATGGGCTTCATTTATACGGCACTTTCCTGTTCTTGATTACCACTCAATGTGCTTTTACGGTATAAGTCCCATTTACACATTCTGCACTTACAGGCTGCTGGAGCTTTTTCTCAAACACAACATACGGGCACATGAATGAACGCTCTGACCTGAAGCGAGGCTCGGTGTCACTTCAGCATGTGAGCCGTGGAGGTCAGGGATCAACTCACTCAGCCTTTGGCTGGCAGGGGCCGCTCATCAACTGCTCTGTGGACAAGAGGCGTTGCATTCTCTCATGATTCTTTTCCAACTAACAAACAGTAGAAAGTGAATTATTTGGGTTATTTTTGTCCATAATTAGACACTTCCACTCATGTCATAAATGATGACGGCGTGCCTTTTCACAAACTCTTATGGGCCATTCCCATCTGTACCGGGTCGGCCCGGGCCGGGTAGCCCCAGTCGGCCCCAGCCTGGCCCGGTTGATTCCAGACATCCTTGTCTTAAGCCCATGCGGGCTGATTCTACCCACCAATCAAAGGCTTGCTCTAATGGAAGGTGTGAATTTGCTGTCAGCAGTGGGTGTGTTGGCCCTGGTCGGCCTGAAGCAGACCCCCTCGAGAAGAGGGCTGAGAATGAGCCTTGGTTGGCCCGGAAAATTACCAGGCCACCCAGATATGTAAACAACCTACGCTACCCGGCCCGGGCCGACCCGGTACAGGTGGGAATGGCCCATTAGGATTACGGGATTTCACCTAAACAATCATCAGAGATCAAGCTAGTCAGTGTGGGACTATAACGCGCCAAATATAGGCGTGTCTGCAGGGCCAGAAAACTGCTCGGTCTCCTCTCGTGTTTACAGTCAGTCCTCGAAAAGTAACAATGCCAGGTTTATGAAACTCTCACATCACAGCGTGGACTAGTTGTGCTAATTAAGGATGCATGTGTTGTAAATGTTAAACTCAATGAAGTTGGTAAAATCTTAGCATGAAAATCAAATTTGCCATATTTGAACGTACGCCCCAAACAGTTAAAATAAATTATGAATATTTTTAGGTCAATTCTGTTGTTTTCTAGACATAATCTTAATGTTCATGATAACAGTAATAATAACAATTATGGTATTGATTAAATTTTGCTGTTTAAACTAAGATTCTTAACAAAAATAACAGCTGAGATAGTCCCGTGTGTGTGTGTGTGTGTGGCCCGGAGGACAGAGGACAGGAGAACACACAGCTAATTAATTAAATAATTTGGTTCTGTACCTTTCTCTTCAGCACAGCCGACAAAGGTTTATGATGGGTCAGTCCTCCTGCATGCTCAGATCATTCCCTTCCCTTGCTTGAAAAATTGTTCCAAAATGAAAGTTAAACCCACATCTTTTTATCTGTGAATTCAATGCCGTTCGGTGAGTCTCAAATAAAAATTTGGGCATCGTACTGTAAAAAAAAATACCATTAATGTAAAAAAGAAACTCTAAATGAACCATATTCACACACAGAATTGAACCCCAGTCTTCTGCATGAGAGTCAGACATCTTACAAGGTGAGCTACACACCAGTGGCATTCACAGTATCTGTAACATTTATATCCTTGATGACAGCTGAAACAACGTCAAACCAAAGAACGGTTCGGAGTGAAAATGGCTATTTTGTTGCTAATTAGCAGGAAATATCTAGAAGAAAGTTCTACAGAAAGTAGCTAAGGGTCCTCAGAAATGTAGCTAGCTTTGTCACTAGGCGTTAGGAACAGCGACAAAGTGGCACTGCCTCTCTCTCTGCTGCTAAAGCTACGGATAGCAAATGCTACGGGCGATGCCTGAGCGTGAACGCGCATGAAGCAGCCTGCTCGACCCGAGCATCTCTCTTTTTCTGTGATTTTACAGAAAAACAGGCAATCACAGTAAAAATGCCAGGGCTCATTCTACAGGACCAGGGCATTGCAGGAGAATGTATGAAGAAGACATTTATTATTTCTATACATGTTTTGGCTGTCAGACTTCCATAATGCCCTTTAATAATAATAATGATGATGATGATGATGATGATGATAATAATAATAATAATACATTAAACTTATATAGTGCTTTTTTAGGACACTCATAGGCGCTTCATGCACTCTCACATTCACACACTGCCGGTGATGGTAAGCTACTATGTGGACACAGCTGCCCTGGAGCGGTCTGACAGAGGCGAGGCTGCCATTTGGCGCCGTTGGCCCCTCTGACCACCACCAACACAGACAAGTTGGGGGAAGTGTCTTGCTCAGGGACACAACAGCAGAATACCTCTGGTGGGAGCTGGAATCAAACCCATGACCCTCCGATCATGGGGCAACCCGATCTACCTCCTGAGCTACTGCTGAACCTACTGTTTAACGTGCCAACCAATCTCACCATCAGTGATGATGATGATGATGATGATGATGATGAACAGGAGGAAGATGATAATGAGGCAGATCCTCAAATATAAAATATTCTAAAATATTCGAACAATCTATATTTGATCAGAAATTGTATCTATTGTTCAATAACTTGACTGTGGTCATTCGCAACCCTGAGTCGCACTACCTTAATAGAGATAAGAGGGTTACATGAGGATTGGTTCAGGTGGAGGAAAAAAAAGGCACTTCAGAGTTACCCTCCCACCAGGAGGGCAGCTTTACTCTGCAAAAAAAAAAACACCTCAAACATATATGCGACAGACTTCAGACAACACAACATAAGTGTCCACTAGGTGGGGTGGTGGGTTGGGACTATCCCTACTTCAGTTCCTGCAGCCACTACCAGCAGCGCATGTCACCTCGGTGTGGATAGGGGGAGGAGCATTGAGGGTTGGAGGGTTGCAGTGACCCTGGAAAGTTTCAGCAGCCTTCCCGTAGTCCCGCCCAGGCTGGGAAAGGAGGCAGAGTTGAGTTGCCATAGCGACGGCACATTCCACATATCTTCTGAGGGGGGAGTTTTTGTTGGAGCCTTGCAGGCTCAAGGACGCCAGATTCCGATTAGAAATTGTTTTGGGGCCAGACAGAGATAATTTCCTCTCTGTCTTACAGTTTGTTGGTCCTCAACCTCTCAAAATCCCAATAATGGACGTTAATCTATCCCAATCCGTGCTGATTCGTCCACTCTCTTCTTGATGGCATCCACATTTTGTTTCAAAGAATGAATCTCGGCCAAAGTCCCAAGCTTACGATTCTTCTCGACAATTATGTGAGTCTGAATTCACAGCGCGGTGCAATCCATCTCTGAGCTCCGGGATCAGGCCAATATTCCTCGACAGCTCGTTAATTTTCCGGTAAGCCAGGTAGCCTCCAAGGCCAATGAGCAGGAAACCCGACACCAACACCACAAATATCCACACATCTTCAGAGTCCTCCACAGACAGCTGAGAAAGACTGTTCAAGTTCCACTGTTTCCAGGAGTCCATGATGTGTCCAACTGGGTCTGTCCTGGCGGGGCATCTGGGAGCCCCTTCTCCCGTTCTCATCGTTGAAAAAATGGTTTCAATCGTGTTGAGAGACCAACTGACGAGGTCCATTTTAGTGAATTTCACTTTCCAGTTTCCAGAAAAATGCAGAAGCAGCCGTGCACCCAGCACACACAGACAGACAAAGGCCTTGAGGATAAGATATGGAGGAGAGGAGGGAAAAAGTGTCTGCACCCTCCAAGAGCCGGAAGAAGAAAGCTCCTTAAAGAAGCTTCTAAGGTTAGGGAAGCACCTTTTAAAAGCCTCCATGGTTGAGAAAGCTTGTTTACAAGCCAACGTGAGTCTTTAAAAACAAGATAAATGCCCAGTTGCTTTTAAAAAACTAAAGGGACATTAGAGGCCAAGATAGAGGGCTGGATAAACTATGTGAACCCATTTGAACAGATCACAAATCTATTACGTAACAGAAAGGTCAGGGGTTTTAAAGCCATGAACCTTGATTGTCTTCATCTATATGCTGAGAATAGATTTTCACATCTCCTATATTCGCAGCAGACACCTCTGCAGTCTGCAAAGGTGCAATCACATAGAAACAGTATGTGGTGAACCGTTTCATGTGTTCATGCAAGTTGATATTAAAGCAGCCCTCGAAGCTGCCGGTCAGGTACTTATGCAAAACGCAGCATTTGGGGCTAATAGAATATGATGGCTGTTTGTTTGTGTGTGTAGCTGTGTGTAGCTGTGTGTAGCTGTGTGTAGTTGTGTGTAGCTGTGTGATTGGTGCCCAATGAATACAGAAAACCCAACAGGCTTGTGTACCAGCGCTCTGCTTAATGAATTTAAAATTAGACACATTTAGTTGTTGGGAACACAAATTAAGTGAAAATTGCATTCCTCTATGATAAATGAGCCTAAGCTGACATGACATTCCAACATGTTAATCATGACAGACGGTTAACCACGAAACACCGTCTTTCATCTAAATTCACTCTGCTTTGGTTCAGCTTCACTTTTCATCTGATCCATAAGGATCTAAAGCTAGAACTGAAGAAAAAACATGATTTTGTTACATTTTAACTCATTCGCTGTCAGCCGTTTCCTGATCGCTAAAGCGCTTCGCTGCCAGCCGTTTCTCACAGTTTTTACAGGTTATTTTAAGAGTCACAGAATGTTGCACACTAGGATGATGTCGAGGCCAAAACAACCAAAACAAAGCGGAGACTCACCTCTTAGATCAGGAAGAATCTGCACGTTTCGAGCGTAATCCGTTCTTTCATAATCCGTTGTTGAATTGTGATCGGCAGAAGCTTTTCCGGTTCGCACCTCGCTCGTTTTTACAGGAACGGCCCAAAATGATCTCCTAACACATGGATTTTCTGCTTCCTGATCATGTGACGTGTGACGTATGTGGATGAAGATCGGCTTCAGAGCTGAGATGTTTGTTCTCTCGGCACGGGGGCTCGTCCGACGCCCACACAGTAAAAAAAATGTAAATGACGACTTGAGTCGTCATTGGCATTGAATGAGTTAACAGTTGTTTTTTTTTTCCTTTTGATGCTTTCTCCTGAAATCTATTTTAAATCCTTCATCCTGTGTGTTTTGACCATGTTTATTTTCTTAATGTTGTTTGGTCCGAGTGGACATGTTGATTTTTCAAACGTAGACTGCGGTGAATTGAACCCATAGTTGGGTGTTTCAGCAGTCAACCTTGGCGTGAAGATGGACAGTGCATTCTGCATGGATGCTCATATGGGTACTGTAGTATCATTCATGTTATCATTTAAGGCGTTTGGCTAAAGTAAAGCCATTTTTATCTAGACGTGACCTTGAGACTGTTGTTCATGCTTTTATTACCTCACGACTCGACTACTGTAATTCCGTTTTATTTGGTGTAAGTAATGGGCCATTCCCATCTGTACTGGGTCGGCCCAGGCCGGGTAGCCCCAGTCGGCCCCAGCCTGGCCCGGTTGATTCCACACATCCTTGTCTTAAGCCCATGTGGGCTGATTCTACCCACCAATCAGAGGCTTGCTCTAATGGAAGGTGTGAATTTGCTGTCAGCAGTGGGTGTGTTGGCCCTGGTCGGCCTGAAGCAGACCCCCTCGAGAAGAGGGCTGAGAATGAGCCTTGGTTGGCCCGGAAAAATACCAGACCACCCAGATATGTAAACAACCTACGCTACCCGGCCCGGGCCGACCCGGTACAGATGGGAATGGCCCATAAGGGTACCGTAAACCAGCTGCAGCTTGTCCAGAATGTTGCAGCAAGATTCTTGGACAACAAAAGGAAGCATGAACACGTGGCACCAATGTTGGCTGCTCTCCACTGGTTGCCTGTTGATTTTAGACTTTGTTTTAAACTTCTTTTAATGGTGTTTCAGGCGCTGAATGTTGTGGCTCCAGCCTATTTGATGGAGTTGCTGCAGCCATATGTTCCGGCCCGGTCACTCCGCTCAGAGAACCAGCTGCTACTTGTGGCTCCTAAGGCCAGGTTGACGTTGAGAGGGGACAGGGCGTTCTCTGTTGCGGGTTCGAAACTGTGGAACGCACTGCCCCTAACCGTTAGGGGCTCTCCGTCGGTAGCGGTTGTTAAAAAGAGGCTGAAAACCTACTTTTATGATCTGGCTTTTAATTCTGTGGGTTAGCAATTGCTAATGTTTTATATTTTGTAATTCTTATTTGTGGTTTTAATCATGTCTGTGGTGTTATATGTTTTATTGTTTTATTCTTTTGTTGTACAGCACCTTGGTGGCATGCTCATGCCTGTAAGGTGCTTTATAAATAAAGGCTGATTGATTAATTGAAAAATAGTATATTAAATCTGAGAAGTTTGTTTTTAGGGATCTCAAATATCGTACACGTAGGAAAATTAGGACACCTGAATGGCTACCTAAGACAAGCAAACAGGAAGTCCGCCATTTTCACTTGAACCTGGCTTTTAAACCCTTTTTTGGTTATTTCTAGACATTCAAGAAATGCAAGCATCAGTTTTATTAGTCCTGAAACATGGGTAATCAAAAGTTACCAATAGCTCCGCGGCAGAGTCGTGTTGCTGCTAGCCAATCAGAGTAGAGATGTCTGACTATGAGGAGATAAGATTCCAATTCCTGTCGTGCTCTGCTCTGCTTTAACTCAGTTCTAGTTCCAGAAACTGGAGCGCCAGAGTTTATTTCCTCCACAGAGATCAACAGAAGTTATTCATGTATGCTAGAGACCACGGCAGATGTGTGAACTTGGTCTTTAACATGACTACACCCCCCCTTTCTACCATGAGACCCCGACCACTGAGAGCAGGAAGTCACATGCTTTACTTGTAGACATCACACTCATGCCTGGTTGACCATGATTTCAAACTTGGCCAAGCAAAAGAAAACCAGTTCATGTTACCCGCGAAAAAGTTCGATCAAGCAGCGGATGTCTGATCTGACTCTAATTCTACGAGTTGGGTAACGCGTTCACACGTTTTGTCAGGATGCTGGCCATTTTCAATGTTTTTTTTACCATAAAGAATGTTGGATTTTACAAACAAAAACATAAGAAAATAAACATGTTTTCTAAATGTAATCTGGTTCCTGTCATGGTCTGCGTCTGCCCCTTCCTTCATGTGCCTCCTGGTGTTTCTCCATCCTCTCTAGGTGCTCCTTTTGTGTCTTCTAGCGCCCTCGTGTGTCATGTCTGCGTCTTCCTCATGTGTCTCCTGGTGTTCCCCATTTGCCCTCTAGGTTTCCCCCCTCAGACATCCCTTTCCCAGGTCCTGTGCTCTCTTGGCCCCCTCTTAGCCACGCC
>SSNQ01000375.1:1395937-1427467 GCA_006942095.1 Nothobranchius kuhntae | reverse complement strand
TTATTCCCAACACTGTTCGTGAACATGAATCCCTCTAACAGATATTTAGTTGAAATTATCTTGAAATGTGGGTTCCATGGAACCAAATACAAAAAACCTGAAGGATGCAATTAGAATAAGAGGGAAAAAACAGAAGCATATGATGTACAATAGTCTTTTAATAGATTTTAGACAGAGGGTAAAGAAAGGACAGAGCCCTCTCTAGAGGACATGCAGTGACAAATCTGTATTAAAGTACAAAACCGCCTGATGGCTGAAACACCAAAGGAGAGAGTGAATGATGTTGGTTCATTATTTCACTCCCAGAGAAAGAAGAAACATCCTTCTGTCTGGAAACCAAACAAAGGTTGTCAGTTTGACTGTCAGCCATTAAATAATCATTTTAATGTGATTTAAAAGTCCCACAATGAGAAGGAGACAAAGGAGAAATGGAGATAAGGACCAAAAAGGAGCTAGAGCCGTTTCATTTACAGGAATAAAGAAGTGAGACTAATGGAAGAATCAAAGCTTGATAAAACTTTAAAATTCGTCGTTAGTGTTTCACTAGTCCAGATTTAACACAAAAGTTCTACTTATTTAAAATTAATTAGAAAAAGTGAAAAAGATAAAGCATTAAGTCTAAAATACGACGTCATGACGGTCCAACATGGGTTTGAACCAAAACAAGATTGTTGGTTCCCAACGATCCAAGTAGACTGGTCAGACTGGTTCCTAAGGTCTGCTGAAGAACACCAGCAGCTCCAGATGGACTCCAGCAGCAGAAGACCACACATGTCAGCTCCAAACAGGAACCTGAGGCTACAATTCCCACAGGATCGCCAGAACTGGACCAGAAGAAACTGGAAAACCTTTCCTGGTCTGATGAGTCTGAATTTCAGACACATCCTACTCCTAACCATCTTCTAAAGCTGCTTCCAGCAGGATCACGCACCATGTCACAAAGCTCTGATCGTCTCGAACTGATTTCTAGAACATGACCATGAGTTCGCTGGACTGCAACGGCCTCCACAGTCACCAGGTCTCAGTCCACTCCAGAACCTTTGTGACTTGGTGGAGTGGGAGGTTCTCATCATGGATGGAGCTGATGCTGACATGTCAGGATGGACCAGAACCTCTGAGGGACACCAAGACACCAAGGCCCTGTCCACACGTAGCCGGGGATCTGCCAAAACGTAGATATTTTCTACGTTTTGGCTTGTCCTCCACACGAAAACGGAGTTTTTTCACATGAAAACAGATCTTTTTAAAAACTCCGGCCAAAGTGAAGATCTGCGTTTTCTCCGTTTTGGGTGTCTGCGTGTGGACGGACAAAACCGGAGTTTTAAGGTCCGCAACGTCACTTTCCGCGACAAAAAAATGCTGACATCACGTGTGCGACCTGTGTTTACGCTAGCCGGCAGCATGGATGCCCTCAGAGCTGCGCTCGCTTTATCAATTGTCCAAGCGCTTTTTGTTTGTTTGTGTTTGCAAGCGGAATTACTGCTCCTTGCGGAAGACCACAGACGAAGGACGAGGTTAAGAACGGGGGAAGTACTGCCGCCTACAGGTCTGGCATGTCCTTAACAACGTATTTATCCGGGTACGTGTGGACAGAGTTTATTTTTTAAACGAGGTGGTGTGGATGCAAGTTTTTGGAGGGGCGGATATTCGTTTTTAAAAAAAACCCCNGCACGATTTAAATTCAAATCTGATGCCACTAACATTTAGTTTCCTTGATCATCTGGGAAGGTCTCCACAGATAGTCTATAGACCAACTGAGAGCTATTGTTTACATCCAGCTAACTGTGTACATCCACACAAGCTGGAGGGCATTGTACAAGAATAAAAAATAAACATCTCAAAGCTAACGATGTTTAGCATTAAGCTTCCAGATCCACGTTTGAAATAGCTAGCTGTGGGGACAACAATCCTCAGATCTCATTTACGTTTTTGCGGGTTAATGCTGAAGGATCGCCGTGACACCGCTCGTCAACTTAAACAGAAACGCAAACAACATTTGCGGCTGCGCGCTCCTATACACAACACATTTTTTGTAATTATTGTAACAGGACTGTTGCCACACACAGAACTTTTCAGCAGCACAGCTCCTCCCTGCTGCTGTTGGTCGGTTCTCCCCAGCTGGCTCATTGCCCTCGTGGCCTCGCATACTTGTATATATTAAAAAAAGCACATGAGTCATTAGATGACTAGAACTTGTTTGTGTCTGGACATGTGGGGCAGACTTTTTTATTCTGTCATGAGACTTTGGCCCTGTCCACACGTAGCCGGGGATCTGCCAAAACGTAGATATTTGTCTACGTTTTGGCCTGTCATCCACACGAAAACGGAGTTTTTTCACATGAAAACAGATCTTTTTAAAAACTCCGGCCAAAGTGAAGATCTGCGTTTTCTCCGTTTTGGGTGTCTGCGTGTGGACAGACAAAACCGGAGTTTTAAGGTCCGCAACGTCACTTTCCGCGACAAAAAAATGCTGACATCACGTGTGCGACCTGTGTTTACACTAGCCGACAGCATGGATGCCCTCAGAGCTGCGCTCGCTTTATCAATTGTCCAAGCGCTTTCTGCTTGTTTGTTTTTGCAAGCGGAATTACTGCTCCTTGCGGAAGACCACAGACGAAGGACGAGGTTAAGAACGGGGGAAGTACTGCCGCCTACAGGTCTGGCATGTCCTTAACAACGTATTTATCCGGGTACGTGTGGACAGAGTTTATTTTTTAAACGAGGTGGTGTGGATGCAAGTTTTTGGAGGGGCGGATATTCGTTTTTAAAAAAAAAACCCGGCTACGTGTGGACTAGGCCAAAGATTTCAGGTGGATCTGAAGGTAAGAGGTCCAACCCAGTACCAGTAATGTGTAAAATGTCCGCAAACAGCTTCATCAGTGGGCCACGGGCTAACTGTGTTTTATACTTTAATAAAAATAATCTTATTCTGGCTTATTTCCTCACTTTGCAGATTATTTAGAATCAGATTCTGTTTTATACAATGAATGTTTTATCTAATGGGATTAAATGTCTTGATTGCTTGTTTATTGTTGAAATGCATGATTTCAGATGTTAAATACACCAAACTTGATGGTTTCATGAGGATTTTATTATCAGTCGTGTCACAGTTTAATATCAGTATATTAACAATGACAGTTGTGTCATATTTAGATCCCACAGTGAGTGAGCCTCCTGTTTGGAGCTGTTAAGATGGAGACAATTAGACGAGAGCCAGGACCTGACTTCACTTGACTTACCTGACTTGAAGGATCATGTAAAGACAAACCAATCAGAGGGCAGAAAATGTAGGAGGCGTTAACAGAAAGTCCTCAGACGTCACATCTTCTTCTAAGAAACTCCCTAAAGGGCTATTGCTATTTTCTTTGCCCCCTGCTCCCCCTCGGCTGTGGAGCCATCTCTGCCCCCTCCATTGTCAGTTTTGGTGAAGCCGACAATTACAAATTTGGGGCTCACTCTGGACTCTTTTTTTTAAATGGATGCACTGATAAATCAGGTAGTCAGGTCATGTTTCTTTTATCGTCGCGGGCTGGCCAAACTAAATTCTGTCCTGAACAAAAAAGATCTTCAGTCGGTTGTTCATGCTTTGTTCATGTTCACTATGCCAACTCTCTTTTATATGGTATTCCCTCCTCTTCAGTGGTATGCCTCCAGTTGGTACAGAATGCTGCCACAAGGTTTCTTACGGGCACAGACCGACGGCAGCATATCACCCCTGTTTTGGCAAATTTACACTGGCTTCCAGTTCGGTTTCGGATTAAGTTCAAAATTCTCCTGTTGGTTTACAAATCTGTTCATGAAATGGCCCCCTCCTATTTGGCACATCTTTTGAGTCCCCATGTTCCGGCGTGAACCCTGAGGTCCTCTGACCAGCACCTTCTGCTTGTCCCTCCTGCCCGCTATGTGGCCCGTGGCAAACGGGCTTTTTCCGTTTGTGCGCCTAAACTTGGGAGCTAACTCCCCCGACGGTCCGACTTGCCCCCTCCCTTCCCGCTTTTAAAGTACGTTTGAAGACAAATTCCTATTCACTGGCCTTCCCGGCTGAGACTGTTTAACCCTTGAGCTTTCCTGGGGTTTTTTTTTCTAGTTTTTATTTGTTTTTTTCTATTTTGGTGATGTATTGTCTTGTTGTCGCTGTTTAAATGTGCTTTATAAATAAAGGTTGATGATGATGATGATGATCCTTCAACTGAGGGACAATTCCTTTATCATCCAGTTCCAGACAAGAAGCTAAAATCAACACCTCTTGGGAGATCAAGCCAGATCTTTCAACTGAAAATGTTTAGTGGCATCAAACCGCCATTTTCAGGATTAAATGTGTTTTGTTTTAACCTGCAAAACTCCATCAGCCATAAACGACCCGCCAGCTTCCAGCAGTCACCCAGGGGAGTAGCTCTTGACCAGCTGATTCATATTCTACAGGGTTACGACCTTTGGAAGTCTAATTCCACTCCACAGCCGTGTGGAGCCGACTTCGCCAGACAACCGGGTCACCGAGAACCCTCGTCGCACGGGTACCATTGCTCTGCACACTAGCGCTGGATGGGTAATTTGATAACTTGATGACATCACTAAATTCAACCAGATTATTTTTATAATCCCAGACATCACATCCTTTTCTAAGACTTTAAATAACATATTAGATCATGTTTCATCAAAGTTTAGTTATTGTTTCAGTTGATTTTACTTTGAATAATCAAGTATCAGTTATTTAGTAAGATCATTAGTCATAGAAATACAGTAATAAATAGATTTTTATTAATTATATTTTTGCTTCTGTGTTGAAAGTGTTGGGCCCCTGGCTACCCAAAGTACCTAAATCCTGTGTCTGGACATTAAAGGGTTAATATTATATGTTATGGAACATTATATCGGTAGGAAGTCGGACCTGTTCCCGGTGAGGGTTGGACTCCGCCAGGGCTGCCCTTTGTCGCCGGTTCTGTTCATTACCTTTATGGACAGAATTTCTAGGCGCAGCCGTGGTGTGGAGTGTGTCGAGTTCGGTGGCAGGAGAATCTCGTCTCTGCTTTTTGTGGATGATGTGGTCCTCCTAGCTTCATCCAGCTCTGACCTTCAGCTCTTGCTGGGTAGGTTCACGGCCGAGTGTGAAGCGGCTGGGGTGAGGATCAGCACCTCCAAATCTGAGACCATGGTTCTCGACCGGGAAAGGGTGGCTTGCCAACTCCGGGTCGGGGGAGAGGTCCTACCTCAAGTGGAGGAGTTTAAGTACCTCGGGGTCTTGTTCACGAGTGAGGGTAGGAGGGATCGGGAGATCGACAGGCGGATTGGTTCGGCGTCTGCATTGATGCGGACGCTGAGCCGATCTGTCGTGGTGAAGAGGGAGCTGAGCCAGAAAGCCAGGCTCTCGATTTACCGGTCGATCTACGTCCCAATCCTCACCTATGGTCATGAGCTTTGGGTAATGACCGAAAGAACGAGATCGCGGATACAAGCGGCCAAAATGAGTTTCCTCCGTAGGGTGGCCGGGCTCAGCCTTAGAGATAGGGTGAGGAGCTCAAACATTCGGGAGGGGCTCGGAGTAGAACCGCTGCTCCTCCGGATCGAAAGGAGTCAGTTGAGGTGGTTTGGGCATCTGGTCAGGATGCCTCCTGGACGCCTCCCTGGGGAGGTGTTTCGGGCATGTCCTGCCAGCAGGAGGCCCTCGGGTCGACCCAGGACACGTTGGAGAGTTTACATCTCCAATCTGGTCCGGGAACGCCTTGGGGTCCTGCCGGAGGAGCTGGTGGAGGTGGCCGGGGAGAGGACGGTCTGGAGCTCCCTAGTTGGGATGCTGCCCCCGCGACCTGGACCCGGATAAGCGGAGGAAGACAACAACGATTATATGTTGTTGAATACCTTTCATATTTCATTGACAGTTTGATAATTGTGACCACTTACAAAACGTTACATCTCATGAATATAAAAGGTTGGAATAAATCTGGAAATAAGGTGTTTTGAATCATTTTCATCCTTCAAATCCTTGTTGAAGTTCAGATAACTCCTCGTGCACTCAACATACAAAACAAACTTCAGTCCTGCTGATGAATCAGTCGCTGACGTCTGTCTCCCAAAAGGAAGTGAGTCAAGATGCTTCAGACGTTCAGATCCAGAGAGGCTCAGTCCCGCTCCTCTTGTGTGGGTTTTCTTTGTCCCAGATCTCCTGAGCAGACTGATTCCCAGCATCAGACACCACGGATGAGACGGGAGCTAAAAACAGCACGATGCATTTGGATTACATTTTCTTTTATGATTCTTTTAAACCCGTAAATTAGTTTCTTTTGCATCCGAGTGAATTTGTCCAGCGACATACGCCCAGAAACTGAAACTCTGCAGACATCTTTATTTCTATCCGAGCAGCAAATTAACCTGGAAACTGAACGGGAAGTTGTTTTCAGGAAGACTCAAAGCAGACCTCTGGAGGATCCTTTGGTTTTAGTGAGCAGCTTGTTTTTTTATGGGCGAGTTTTGCTTTGTGGCCTCATTAAGCCGCTCCCTGCTGGGGGCTGAATCATCCAGGATGACACAAACAATACGGATACATAGACATAATCACGACCAATACGGCGAATGCAGAGCCTCGCTTCATCCCACATTCTCTTCAGGTCATTTAGGAAAATAAAATAAAAGCTTTTTAATGAGGGTTTGGAGTGTTTTCAAAGACCGGAGAATTCTCCGGACTCAGGGACTCAGTTTTTATGCTGTTTAATGTCCGAGTTAGATTTAAGTTTATTTGTGCGTGGTTCTAGTTTCAGGTTATGATTTGTTTTTCATTCTTTAATTTAATTTAATTTAATTTAATTATCTATTTCTTTAAGTTTTGTTGATAGTGAGATGGTCTCGGAGCTTCAAACGTGTTTCATGTTGTGGCTTTTGTGTTTCATGTTGTTCGTTTTTTCCTTAATTCCCTGATTTTTCCTTCTGCAATCATAACATCTTCAGCCCGCCTCTCTGATGGTGTCCCTGCAGCACATCCTGGTTTATAGTTGAATCTTTTAGATGTTTGCATGTTTATCCGGAGCAGCTGCAGTCAGTCTCGGTCGTTCTGGTTAAGCTTGATTGTCACCAACAGTCAGAAAAGTCACTTTAAACAGCGATGCAGCAGTGGCGTGTCCAAATCTTTTAAAATGGGGTGGTCCAGGTGAGGCACAACTTTGTGCATGGGTGGCACCAATGGTTATGCTTTTTTTGTTTTACCCCCAAGCCTTTTATGGACAATGAAAAGCCTATTTAAAAGTAAATTAGTGTGTTGACACCTGGGGTGGCCAATCAGATTCCAAGGGTGGCATTTGCCACCCCAGGCCACTCCCTGGCCACGCCCCTGGCAGCAGCATGGCCCTGAAAAGCCCATTCCAGATTTATCAGTAAACCTGCTAGATTATTTATTTAATAATTACTATTATAATGATAATACCTGCAAAGTTTACTTTAAAACATGAATGTGTCGTAAAAAATAGAAAAGCGTAACTCTGAAAAGGGTTTTTAAGGAGCAACAACTAAACTTTGACTTTTATTTGTGCAAAAGACAAAGCTGTTTATTTATTTATTCCTTTCATTGTTTAACTTTGTAGCAACAAAGTTGCATTAACATCTAAATCTAGAATTGTTCTGGTTTAGTTTCCTGAATGTAAAAGATAATATTGGATGAGGGAGATGGGAGCAGCGGAGGATAAGGAAGGATTTTTCTGACAAACGCAGGATTTCATGGAGGTGAGGATCTAAAAATGCAGAATACAGACAAGTAAACCTGGCTTTGAATATTTCATTATAATAAAAAAAAGGCTAAGGATAATAAAGCTATAAGATAAACCAAACAGAAACACTAAATACTAAGAAACACACGGAAATAACCAGAAATACGGTAAAACTACGGCGGCACAGGGCACGACAGTAAATAAAGAGCATTAATCCTTTGCAATTTTCTTTAATTTGTCATTTAATATGTCCCTGAGCTTTATAAATGCATCATTATAGTCTCAGAAAAACTGGAGAAAGAAAGCAGAGGCAGACTGTTTTGGTCTCTGTTGGGTTTGAACATGAACTTTCAGAAACTTTGTTTCTGAAAGTTCTGGGAGATCGAAGCGTTCGTGCACCATGTTGACTTTTTATTTCAGCTGCTTTGAACAAATACTCCAGTTTGAGAAGCATGACAAATACTCTGACAGCCACTGATTATGAGAGGTATGCTTGTGCTGAAGGGATAAATCATCTTTGGCTTTAAGCGTGGAGCGTGTGGTGCTCACCAAGCAAAGTGTGCTGCTGGTGCTGAACCGGTGCTGATACGGCTCCTGTGTACGCCGGACACAGACAGCCCGTCGGCACGCCAACAAACGCTGACAGAAGGGTGGAGAGGCAGAGCAGATGCAGCACTCGCTGTGTCAACTGTTTGTCCACAGTCCACTCACGAGCGGCTCGGTCTGCTGTGAAGTTATGGCAAACCTTCAAGGTTCCCACTCTGTGGCCGGCCAGCTGCATCATGAGTCCTTCTGTTCAGCTTTGTGTCCGCAACAAACTCCCCCACACAAACTGTCTACATTTGCATCGGAGCAGCAACAAACCCATAAAAGTCCCGTTAACAGCGCGGCGCCACCAGCTGTCAAACGTTTGGAGGGAATTGGAAATGAAAACGTTCAAATGAACCAGTTTCATTTGGGTTTGATGTTTACAACATAAACACAAAGAGTTCTTGTTCTGGGTTGGTCTGGGCTGCAGCTCAGACAGATTTACGTTTCATTTCCTCTGAAATGCTAATTAGTTGGTTTTACAGTTTCGTGATCTATTAGCTCACAGATGTTCCTGTAGGACCAAATTATCGGTTTCATTAAATGCTTCTTTTAAGGGTTCCTAAAGCGTTTGGTTTCTTCCAACAGGCCAGCTGACATTTCTGTCAGATTTGAGGGAACCTTTGTAGCTCTGCGTATGTCATGACTCAAGATTTGTCCTGTTCCTGCCATGCCCGGTTTCCACAACAACCCCAGTCAGCACCTCATCATCTTCATCCATCTCACCTGTTCCTGCCATCAGCTCATTATACACACCTGCTCCCCCTGCTATATATTCACCAGCCAGCCACCAGTTCCGTGCCAGATTATTGAACGCTCTGCTAGTAAATTCTCCAGCCTTGTCACTCACCTTGCCGTCATAGATCCCGAACCTCGCCTCGTCCTTTGACCTCCCTTCTCGTTGTGTCCGCCTTGGATTATCCTGCCTTCGTCCCCGACCTCGTCTTCGGATCTCCCTTACCGGCATTCTGCACCTCAGCTCCTCTGGCAACGACCCTGCTCCGCCCTCGACCTGGATTATCCTGGATTATTGGATTCCCCTATCGGACAGTTCCCACCTCTGATCTTCTGGTAACAACCGCCTGTCTCCTGACTTCTCTCCCCTTTTAATAAGATTCTTAAAACGTGTCATTCTGTGTTGGGTGTTTCTTACGGGTCCGCCAGTTAAACTCGTGACAGTTTGTCTCTTTTTTTGGATCTAAATACATTTCTGGTGCCCTTTTATCGTGTCCTGGTGATAGGCATCAGATGTAGCGCCACCTACAGCTTAGTATCAGATATTTTATAAAAAAGGGAACAAAAACCAGGCGTCACGAGACTGCTATTGTTGAAAACTAGTTGGGCACAGAAACACATTTAAAGAAACAACAATATGAAACTCAATTTCCACTTCAAAACACTTGGTTTCTAATCTGGAAACCAGAATTTGGTCTCAAAGTTTCCT
Organism: Nothobranchius kuhntae; assembly: GCA_006942095.1. Lineage (NCBI taxonomy): Eukaryota > Metazoa > Chordata > Actinopteri > Cyprinodontiformes > Nothobranchiidae > Nothobranchius > Nothobranchius kuhntae. The sequence goes on along the minus strand of SSNQ01000375.1, from coordinate 1,417,744 downwards.
AACAACCAAGTTCTCTGAGAAACACTTTTTATTTATTATTATTAAAACACAACGGGTCACTCTGAGTGTTTCATGCAGGCTGAACATGAATAGTCTCCTACGCCTATCTCCTGCATTAGCTTCCGATAGAAAATAGACGGTGTTGCTGGTTTAGCGTCCAGAGCACGTCTTGGCTAGAAGAAGCTAACCGTTAGCATTAGCAACTGTTAGCCAATCGGAGGTGAGACATCCAGGCATCAGGAAATAAGACTCTAAATCCTGTCATCTGAAGCTCACCTCCATTTATAACTTATAACTGCTGTGGCTCTAAAATGCTGTTTTTTCTCATCTGTTAATGACAAAAATACCAACATGCATTTATCATCACAATGCAATGAAACGGCATCTCCTACAGCATTTGTCAGGTTTCTGTATTATACCAGATAACGACTGGGTCAATGACTATGTGCTTCCTATAGAAAGTAGGAAGATTTGGATTAACTGACTGGATTGTGCTGCTGTGCAGATAAAAAGGGCTTTTTGAACAGAGCCTTCCCCAGCGAGCTGCAGTATGAGATGTTTTAAAGGTCAAGGTGCAGCATTTAATCTGCAGGGGTTGAATCTGAGCCAGCGAGAAGGCCAAAGAGCTCATTCTATCTGTACCTGTGTGTTTCTTTGTCTGTACACACACACACACACTCACACACACACACACACACACACACACACACACACATTTGGGTTCTCTCTTCTCTTTACCCCCAGAGAGAGATGCTGCAGATGTGGACAGACTGTTACCGGAGCCCTGATTTAATCTCAGCTTCATCTCTTTCCTTGATGCAGTCATTTTGTTCTCTAGATGTTTTATGTTCATGGAGGAACATAAAGCACCAAAGGAGAGAAAATAAACAAGACTAGAATTCAATAATTTTCCAGTAATTCTGATGATTAAGTAGGCCTATCGAGGACAGAGGATGGGAACAACTCTGAGAGAGAGAAAGGAATAATCTCTTTGTCTGATCAGCTTTTTCCTCGTTGAGCTCACGTGGAGCTGGTGCTTGTCCCCCGCTTTCATCAGGCGAGAGGTGAGGGACACCTGGAACAAAGTAGACGTTAGCTGGGGGTAGGGTTAAGATTTGAGATCTTAAGCCGGGCGTACACTGTGCGACTTTTTCACTCGCAGCGTTCAGCTTCAGCTCAAACTGTACGACTTCCTCGCAGAGCAGATCTCACGAGTCATGCGCTCACACTGCACGACCCAGTTCTCGCATGCGACCTGACTGCTCACACTGTACGTCTGGTAGCAACACGTCGGCCCTAAAAATATGCTAAAAATAGCAGTTTTTACTCAACACGTCAGACTTTTTTTGTCTTGTCTTGCCTGTTGTCCTTCGGGAGTGCTGCAGGAGGACACACAGGGATTTATGGGGGTTGGATGAGGAAAACAAAAGAAAGTAAATCTGTGTTTTGTGATCAGTTTAATCTGACATGAACACGACAAACACGCTTTCTTGACAATCTTTGTGAGTAAAAAAACGTGTAGAAACAAAAACGAACATCGTGTGTTATTAGGGAAATAGCGGGGAGCGGCGTTGATGCAGGATTGCGCATGCGCCGTGAGCGGTTCTGATACTTTTTGGGTCGCAGCTGCTCGCAGCGCCGCTTCAACAGTGCGATACCCTCACGAGGGACGAGCGAAATTTTAAACACGCCAGAAGTCCGTGCGACCTCACGACTGCTGATCGGCAGTTGGTCACGTGGTGTTAATCGCCTCTCGTAACCCCCTGTACACTACACGACCGCTCGGCGCAAAACTCGCCCCGATGTCGTGGATTCTCGCACGACTGGAAAATCGGCTCAAAAAAGTGAAAAAGTCGCACAGTGTACGCCCGGCTTTACTCGTGATAGTCAAACATCTCACCTCTGATTGGCTGACAACAAAGTGACTCTTCTGCTGACTTAATTTGTTCTCCTTTCTTGGGTGAAAATGCAAAAATGGCGTTTTACCTGCAGTAACAAGAGTCGAAGCGTGTTCCACCATGTTTTGAAGGTGCTAATGCTGTTGGTCATGCTAATGCTAACTACAACTAGTCAATACACACTTTGCTCTCTCCTTCCCATGGGCATCCCAACATAAAGTGGGCAGGGCCACAAATATGAATTTTATCTTGTTTTGTAGATTCACATGAATTCATGATAAAAAGCAGATTTTGCATCTTAATCCAGGAAGAGACTGCATTAAATCTACTCATACATCCAGATTAAAACATGAACAACAAACAGGTCAAGGTGTACTAATCAGAACCTTTTTGCACTTTAACACTGAGACAAAAACTCAGATTGTAACAGATGTTGGAACGGTAAAAATCCTCCAGCTGGTAGATTTTAAATCTGCGTCCACTTGGAAGAACTAAATCATCGGCAGATGTGTCTTACAACGAAATTATTCAGTCATTAGCAGCACTGTTCTGTATTCATTTGCATACCCGTTAATGTAATGAAGCATTTACATCATGTTAAGTACAGCCGAGTAGATTTTCTCTGAACATCATCGGCTCTCTAAGCGGCGCGGATGATGTTCAATCATCTGTGCCGCTTTGGAGTTTAGAGAGTCGCCACAGAGTTACTCATCTGTTTATTTGTGGCTCATTTATGAGGATAGTAATGTTTGTTTATCTTTAAAAAGTCGTGTACGGACTATCTAAATCCGTTTAAGAAAGGAATCTAATCTGTTTGTGTTTGCACGTTTTCTTCAGTATGAACTATTTAAATAAAGGCCGTGTGTCTTCATTTCTATCTACGGACCTTAGTTATGAATTTATTAAAAGTAGAATTGGAAAAAAAAACAATAACACAAGAAAAATGTGCGGCTAATTTAGTTTGTGCGTTGAAGCCTTGAATGTTTCTGCTCTTGGGTTTAGCTTTCGGTGCAGCAGCTTAGATTTATTATCAGGTCAATTACGTTCACTCATCTGGCGGGGAAGGACATTTTTGTGCACAAAAGAATCACATAAAGCAGAATGCAACTATCTTCTGAGTCATTTAATCTATTTTCAGCTCAATTAATTAAACAACAGTCCTATCCGTCTGGAGTTGTAACTCTGACCAGTAAAATGTGTCACAGGCAGAGCGGTACAGACCCAAACCTGCAGGCGTCAAGCAGGAAGCAGGATGATTAAGCCCTTAGTATTCCGGCACCCCGCCCAAGGGACAACGCCCCATTGTGTTCATTAAACCTGGAAATTTAAGGGGTTCAACTCAGTGAAGAGCGTTAATAACAAAAGGCTCTAAAGGACGAAAGCAGTGAAACGAGGCTCTGGGTTATCCTGGAGTTTGATCCTGAAGGAGAAAAGAACAAGATGAATGAAATCATGAATAGAAACGGCTGAAATGAGGACAGCGTTTACGGCAGGGGCGGCGTTAGGCCCGGCTACTTGGGCTGGAGTCCTGGATGTTTTATGAAAAGCCCCGGATCTAAGTAACATGCAGTACCAAAGTCCAACAGAGAGGGAGCAGCGGGCAGTAGTTTGTATACAGCCTGCCTGAGCCTCCACCACTGAAGAAGAAGCCCTTCAGCAGCCGGCTTCTTCTACACTCTCTGCCTGAAACACATGAGTGAAGATGGACATAAGGACGTTTTTTAGACCAAAAGTACGGCGACAGAACCCCAGCTTTGATGAGACTGGTGTTGACTCAGGTTTGTGAGTCTTATTTGAAAATATTTGTTGTGCTGCTGGTTTGCCTAAAGTTAGCTTATCAGGTAAAGTTGTTGGAGAAAGAAAGGGAATATTTACTATCATCTCACACTAAACACTAACAGGAACAATACTCTGCCCTGAATATGCTTAATATGTAGCTTCAGATTAAAAATTATGTGGTACAAGACATGTCTATATGATGTTGACTAGTGCGTGTCACGTGTGTGTGCACGCGCGCGTGCACGTGTGTGTTAAGCCCCGGATCTTCTTCAGTCCTAAATCCGCCCCTGGATTACGGCGAAAACAGAAGAACTTTTAACAAAATGCTGCTGATGCCAGGAGAACGGTGCTCCGCTCACATCACCTCATTCCTCAGACCGCACAAATCCTGCAGTTCCAGCCTCGTTTCACACAGTTACAGATTTTCTGCGTTACATGTGTGCAAAAATGAACTGCTATCACTATTTTGTTTGCGTAAAGAAACTATTAATTACTGTAAAGCAGTAAATTATAAAACAAACAAAACTAGAACATGCTCCGGATTTTACCAGATTTTGTTTCACTTCCATAATCCCAGGATGAGATTTCCACCTTACAACTTTGAAGTCTGCAGCTTAACTAGAAGTGTTTTTATTTAGTTTGTTTAAAAAAGGAACGAATAGGAGACACGTGAGATAGGAGGACGACAGACGGAGGCCGGCTGCAGCATCACCCAGGAAAGGGAAAGAACCGATGAGCGTCTTTGTTAGGATGTTTCCTTTGTGCTCTGGATGAAAAGTGAGACAGGATGACAGGAGGGAGGGAGGGAGGGAGGAAGGAAGGAAGGAAGGAAGGAAGGAAGGAAGGAAGGAAGGAAGGAAGGAAGGAAGGAAGGAAGGAAGGAAGGAAGGAAGGAAGGAAGGAAGGAAGGAAGGAAGGAAGGAGAAGAGGAAACACTATTAGCAAGACAGAATTTGTGCCAATATGTTGTTCTGAATTGGACCCCAGCTCTGTCCGGGAGGGGGGGGTTAACAATCTGTCTGCTCCTTTTTTGTTATTCGCCACTTCCTGACTTTTTAAGAGTCTTAACAAGGAGCAGAGAGATTTCTGTGAAGGTTCTCAGTCGTCCAGGTCATTGTAGTCTAAGGAGCTTTGAAAGAAAAGCGTCTGGACTTCTTTGAGTTGCTTGAAGACGTTTCACCTCTCATCCGAGAGGCTTCTTCAGTTCTAAGGTCAAATGGTGGAGAGTCCCAGATTTAAACCCAGTGGGAGTTTCCCCCGAAGAGGGAACAAAAGACCCCCGATGATCTTCTACATAAACACATGAGCCAAGGTGTGAGGGTGGGTGTGGGTCCTATTCAGCCAGAGTTTCGGGTGAGCTCATTGTGAAGCCTGGCCCCACCCTATCATGTGAATTCCTGAGGTCAGATGGCCCAGGATATGCGTGGGCGTTGAGGCATCTGGGAAGGGATCTCAAAACTGGATTATAGATGGCAGACAGTTGGTGTCGTAAACCACCGCCTCTGTTCAAAGATGGTTGCTCACAGTGGACATAAATGGCTTCCTTTACTCCTTTTTCAAACCATCTGTCCTCTCTGTCCAAAATGTGAACGTTGGCATCCTCGAAAGAGTGACCTTTGTCCTTTAGATGCAAATGAACTGCTGAGTCCTGTCCCGTGGAGGTGGCTCTTCTATGTTGAGCCATGCGCTTGTGAAGTGGCTGTTTGGTTTCTCCGATGTAGAGGTCTGGGCATTCCTCGCTGCACTGTACAGCAAACACCACATTGTTCAGTTTGTGTTTAGGAGTTTTGTCTTTCAGGTGAACCAGTTTCTGTCTGAGTGTGTTGCTGGGTCTGAAGTACACTGGTATGTTGTGTTTGGAGAAACCCCTCCTGAGTTTCTCTGATACACCGGCAGAGAGATGTGCGCAAGAGACGGGGCTGGAGACCGGCGAGGAAAGGATGAAACAAGATGAAACACAGGTCCCCTTAGAAAAGTCTGACTGGGTTCGAATTCCAATCAAACTTGAGTTTCATGTTAAAACTGCTAAGATGTTTACAAACATGGAGAAATGAGATCTGGAGTCAAGTTTGCTCCTCGTGCTTTCATTTAGCTCGTTTTGTTGTTCCATCACAACACTGAGCAGATGTTTAGTCAGCCTTTCTTCTTCCCTCAGACTAAACGGTTTAACCCTCCCACTGTCACCATCAGTCCTGCTCAATGGTCAGCTTTCCTCGCCGGGTCACGCATTAGGACAGTGGGAGGGTTAAAGCAACTTTAAAATGTCACTTTTTGAACAATTTTCTAAATAAATCAGAGCAGCGTAGTTACAAGGTGCATTTTTCAGACGTGACTCTGGTGACTGACACTAAGAGGAGACCACTCACCCCTTCTTTCCACCGGACGTGAAAGCATCGTGAAATGTGCTGCTCTGTGTCATGTTCTGTGTCCCTTTGTTTCCCAACCCCTCCAGTTCCCACTCCAGATTATCCTCTTGCCCTCTGTAGACTTCCCTCAGGTGTCCTTCTAATCATTCCCCATTCCTAATCAATCTTTATTTAGTCCTCCTCATCCGTCTAGTTATTAGTTGTTTGTTTTTGGCCCTCAGGCTTTAGGTTTAGTTTTGTGTTCATGTTTATCTGCCCTCTGGTCAAGCTCCTTCCCTTCCCATTTTGTTAATTGATCCTAGGGATGGGTACCTTTGACATTTGAATCGATTCGGTACTAATTCCTGGTACCTAGGAATCGATACCGGTACTTAACGGTACCAATTTCCGATACTTTTGAGTGTTTATTATTTTAATTCTCTTTTATAATTAAATATATATTTTTCTCAATATATAACCATATTTGATAAAAATCACGATAAATTACATACAACTGTTTGTATTTTAACATCGTCCTTGTAGTTTTATAAGCTGATAATTAAACTGAAGCAAACATCTTTACTGTGAACTAAATTTACTGTGTATCTTCATTCCTTTTGCCGTCCTTTTTCAATTGATTTTTCCTGCTGGGAAGTTAGAATTTCCGAGGAGAAAGCGAACGCACCATTAGCTGATAACAATGGTGGCAATGGAAGCTAACATATCAAGCTAAAGTTATCTTAAACAGTTTATTTAGCTGCTGGAGCAGATTAAAACGATGATGCCTCACACTTAGATCATTGTCGCTGGTTTCATCTTCACCCAATCACCCGTCGCATTTAGTAAAGTGAAGCCAAACTTTAGAGCGCGTTCATGTTCTTCTAGTCGGATATTCGGAGTTCCGAGGAGAAAGCGAACGCACCATTAGCGGAACGGAAGCTAACATATAAAGCTAACGTTATCTTAAACATTTTATTCACCTACCGGAGCAGATTAAGATGAGGATGTCTCACTTAGATCGTTGTCGCTGGTTTCATCATCACCCAGTCACCCATCACATTTAGTGAAGTGGACCCAAGCTTTAGCGTGCGTTCTTTCTACCATGCTGCTCTGTTTACAACTGGCTCGCAGCGACCGACGACATAACGCTCTTGCGCATGCGCAGCTGTCTTGGCAAGTTCTCGTTATGAAGGACGGGTACCGAAACGAGGCACCGTTTCAAATGACGTGAATCGGTGCTCAGTCGGCACTATGGAATTCGGTCGGTACCTTGAAAAGTACCAAATTAGTGTCTCCTCAGCTCACACTCCTCACACCTGTCACCTGTTTCCCTGATTACCTCCCTCCTCTTTATAAGCCTTGTCGTGTCACTCTGTGTTTGTCGGTCCATTGTTGCTGTCAGTGTGTTTGTTGTTTGTATGTCAGCATTTTCTGATGCTCTGAGCTTCATCACTCGTCCCAGTTCTGTGCTCTACGTGAACTTTTGTTCTTCTGGACTTTTCGATTTTTGGCTCGCCGCCATTTGGATTTATTTTTGTTCTTCCTCCAAATAAAGGATTTTTACTTTACATATCAACTCCTGCCTCGTGTCATCCTGGGTTCTGCAATTTGGGTTCTACCCTCCAAAACGTGACGCTCTGTAATTAGCTGCTGTTATAGTGGATGAGTTTTTCCCACTGGCAGAAAAGTGAAACGTTTTGGACGCAGCCCAGAAGTGATGGGATGCTATCGTTTCGTTCCAAGTCTATTTTTTTACACGCTACTCTTCCTCAACACGTGAAAATCCACAGTTTAGAGCAGGCTAGACAGGTCAAACACAAAAGCAGTGTCGACTTCTGAAAGCACGCAATTCTCCTCTGATTTTGTGTCTTCACACGATCAGCTGTGTGAAACACTTTTGGTCCCGTTTCCTGTCTGAAATGATCCCGGTTGGGAATGAGCTTGCAGATAAAATGCCACTATTACGTTATGCACCGCTTTCACGTCCGGTGGAAGAAGGGGTCGAGTTACAGTTTTGACAGCATTTACATAAACAAATGTTTATGTTTATTTATTTAGCGGACGCTTTTATCCAAAGCGACTTCCAATTTATAGCCTATAGGGCATGTTGTGATCTGTGGGGGAAACCGGAGTACCCGGAGGAAACCCACGCATGCATGGGGAGAACACGCAACTCCACGCAGAAAGGCCGCAGCCGAGTTTCGAACCTGCAACCTTCGTGCTGCGAGGCAACAGTGCTAACCACTGCGCCACCATGCAGCCCAAATAAGGAACCAGATCAAGTAGACACTTTCAGACCAGTCACACTTCCAGAGGTCACAAATGAAAAGGCTCCAACCTTTGACTCAGACCAAAACCTAAAGCCACCTCAGGGTTCTGCTGATGACGTGTCAGACTAGGATGAAGCTGCATCTCCAGGCAGAGCCTGAAGAGTCCAGAAAGAACCAGAAGCCAAAGCCGATCAGCACAGATTCAGCATGCAGGCGCCTGGAGGGAGGACCTAGTCAGAAAGCTTCGGAGCTGCACTTTTGACAAGCTGCAGATGGTTTTACTGAGACAAGCCCAATATAGAAACACAGAAACTCATCTGACATTTTAATTCATGAGAGGAAACATCTAGAAAAGTTCATGTTTCATTAGAGTTTCTGACGTGAAAGCAGATCTCATAACCCATCGCATCATCAACTAAAAGAAGTAGTATAATTAAAAAAATAAGTAATTATGGGAAACTATTAAATCTCTAAATGTGACAATGCATTATTAAAAATCCAGTTATGGCATTCAATAAAAGATGCTGCATTAAAACGTGTTTCTAGTCAGGATTGTGTTTCTTCATTCAGCTCACCTCCACGCCTGTGTGTTAAAACCTCGTTTTATCTTCCACGTTTGAAACTTTTTAGATGGGAAATTGAAGCAAAAGTGGAGAAATAATTGAGTTATAGGAACAAAAAGTGTTTTATCACATTGTCCCACTCATACAGCTGGCACCGAGGAGATATTAGAGAACGGATGAGGTGCTGCCAGCCGGCCGACACGCGCTCTCACTCCGCTGACTGAACGTGGAGGACGGTCCTGCATACTAACGTCATTCAGTGCTGCAACAATAAATCTGTGTTTGTTTTTGTTTGATGACTTCAGAAACTTTGTGATGCTGCTTGAAATGACTCGCTTGACCTTTAGGGACACTTTGAAGTTTTCCAAGTTAACTTAGATGTGTTTATATTTATTTGGTTCAGCTTTATAGGATCCATGCATTTAAGAAGCATTACAGTTGATGTTATTTTTTTCTTCTATTACAGATTTTTCTTTCCCAATCAAGACTTACGACACAAGCTTAAATCTAAAGTTACCCGGACACCCTGCTTCTTATAAAATGCATAACAGGAAGAGATTTTCTTTTATTTCCAGCGAATTACAATCCTGCTCAGACTGCTTTTTACTTCAAGGTTTTAAAGAAACTGATATTATTTTATTATCAATGAAACACAGAGAAACTTAACAGCATAATTAAGACGACGTTTTGGGAATTAAATACAAAAAAGACCAGCAGAGTCGAGCATTTGTGACAAGTGCTTTTCCTAATTTCAGTTGTTTACACGTGTTTTCAGCTGGGAATGACAATAAAGCCAAACAATAATCCTGCCCTTGTGGTTTGTGCATTTCCCATTAATGACGTGACACCAGGTCCGGGAATGCTGATAAATTCTCCCGTCTGTGGGGTGTGTGAACACGTGCACGTGTGCAGTCCATGTGAAAACATTTGTTTGAGTGTGTCTGAGGGCCCCAAGACTTTAATTAGTTCTCCCGCAGTACTCACACCGTGCTGCTCTCATTACCATTCTCGTTGTCACGGCAACGCTGCCGGGTACCGACATCCCAGTCCTAGTGGAAGATGTTCAGCTGGCTTGTTTGAACCTTTCAACTTCAGCTATAATGTTTCTGTGTTACCAGGACCGTTAGGAAAACACCTGTTCAGTCATTTCAGGTAAATTTGGTATCGAGCAATAGCGCCAAAAAAAAATACTGTAAAGGAGTTCAGGTTATCCCAGCTTATTCAGGTGGAAGAAAACACTTGATGGACCATTCCTGGGTGTAAAGTATCACTTATATCAGGGGTAGGCCATCTTGTTCCTCGAGTGCTGCTATCCAGCATGTTTTAATTTTTTCCCTGCTCCACCACACCCAATCTTAATTAATGGATGATTAGCAGGCATCTGCAGAGCTAGGGGAACAGATCAAACCATTGAATTAGGTGTGTCAACGCAGGGAAACAATTAACATGCTGAACAGCAGCTTGCCTACCTAATTTGGTGGAGCAGTTAGAAGCTCTGTTGCAGCAAGAAGGTTGCTGGTTTGGATCCTGCCTCTGGAGTCTTTCAGCATGGAGTTAGCACGTTCTCTCCCAGCGTGCGTAGGTGTGTGTGTGCCTCCGGCTTCCTTCTACAGACTCAAACCATGCATGCTAGGTTCATTGGAGAACCTTAATAGTCTGTAGGTGTGAGTGAGGGTCTAACCATCGACATATAAATATTGGACAATGGGTTTCCATAGACTCCAATAACACGTTTTTATGCCAAAATGGGAGGTGGCCACCACCGCCATTTTGACCGTGTCACAGGTTTCGTCAAGCCCAGACAATTCCACAAAAGGGAAGAGAGGTGGAGCTGAGGGTGGGGCTGTAAGGCTGGGATCAACTGACAACACCCGGTCGAACTAGCTACAAGCTAACCTGAAGCTAACCCAAAGCTAACGCGGAGGTGGGAGCTAAGCTAACGGAGGTAGCAACCTAGCTACAACCGGAGTTAACTGTGCAATACACCAGAGCTTCTGAGTCAGAGATATGCCGGGCTGACCGCTGGGGAGAAACGGGTGGAACACAGAGGTCTCCTGAAAGCTGCTGAAAGCCGTCAGCCCGCGCAGCAGACAGAAGCCGCAATCAGACAGAGATGGACCGGGCTGCGGGGAGGGGATAAGGGTGGAAAACATCGGTCTCCCGAGAGCTCCACAAGCCGATAGTGGGAACCCAGCTCCACCAACATGTTATATTCCAACCCATTTTCTAAAGTGCAGCATTATGTTAAATGCACTGGGTTTTACCCTATTACATTTAAATTTCATGGTTAAACAATACATGTTAAAATCTAAGCTCAGCTTGGCAGTGACCTAAAATACATAAATATAATTTTACTTACCGAAAAAAATGAAGTGGAGACTCCTTGGACGCTCTATTAGTGCAATTAATGCCACAGCAAGTCATTTTGTCCAACAATTGCACAAATAATATCCAAAAAAGACATTTCTTCTTCTTCAACAGTTTTATGTGTGTCCCGTGCAGGGGGGCTGCCAGAGATTTTGGGCCCCATGAAAAAATATCAAGTTGGGTCCCCTGGGGGCTCGTCCATAACTGGAGCTGGGGTTCCACCCTCCCAGATTCGAAGGGAGAAAAAAATATAATTTATATACTTTATATTAGTGTTTCAGTTTTGCTTAATTATGTACGTCTACATGCATTCTTACTTATTTACATATCATTTTCACCAACTGTCTCTCATTAAACGATGAATTTCCTTCAACAGAATTAGCAATATCACTGCTGGAAAAAGCAGGAAATGCACATGCTGAAAGGTGTTAATCTCCTTTTCCCTATTACTCCCTTAAAATGTGTGTATTTATTCTAAGGTTTTATTTGATGATAAAATTCAAATTTGGATATCTAATTAAATGTCCATGTTGTGTCAAAGATTTACGTAACTACATTTTCAGCTGTCTTTCCTCTTGAAATCAAGTATTTCTGTATGACTGACAAAAATTAAGGATTCACTGCTCACAAGGTGACTTCTTTGTTTTTGAACCCAGTCATTAAAATTAATGCACAACAGGGAAAATGCAGCACAGACTCCTGCAGGATGTTAGCTGTAGTTCTCCCTCATCAATACTAGATTTCATATTTTATTGTGTTCAATGTTATATTAAGTTTATTTATTACAATTATTAATAGCTTTTGTTTTATTTTTGCTCTCTGATGAATTATTTGGAAATTACTGATTTTTGGTTTGTGTTCTAAAAGCTACATAAACAAATTACATCTTGTAAAGCCTCCCATAATTCAGTCAGATTTGAAACATTTCATTTCAAGGTGTTTAGTAGATGAAGAGGTTTTTTTTCTTGTATGGTGCCTTCAAAAAAGGTGCTTCACAGTAATAATCTCACAGTAATTTATGTTACATCAACAGACTAAATAACAATGCTTCAACCTGCCCAGCATCCAAAACAATCTATACATGTTTACTGACTGATATATATAATTATCACTATGTGGAAAAACAATGTGTTTATCACCAAAAATAGCCTTTTTATATTCCTTTGTAATAGTACTGATAAGAGAGCCTTAAGTGATTCCCACAGACCCCCTTAAATGAGGCCGCTAGCTAACCTGCTACATTGCTCACCTTCTTGAGGTTCATTGGGTTGTGAGGGAACACCTGCTGACATACCATCAGCTGCTGATTCTGGTAGGGACAAGGACAACAACCCATTTACCATAATTAGATGAAACATAGTTCCTCTCACTGTGGATATTAGGGCTAGCAAACAGGTTGAATTTAACCACTCACTAACTAAACCCACCTTTCTTTGAGAAAAACTGTGTGACATACTGACGCCCTCTCTTCTGCCTGTCCTTTCTCCATTCTTTCTTTCCTTTTCTGTGACCCAGACTTTGTTTTTGCAGACAAATTTTCTGCAGCCCTGGCGCGCTCTGCTGTCTGACTGCTGCATGAGCTGGCCTCGCCTGCTACGCGGCCCTCGGCCAGGTGGACTGTACCATTTTACGCCATTGACTAATTAATTAGTCAAAATAAAGTAGGGACCTCTGAATAAATATACATTTCATGAAGACTAAAAGATTGTCTATTTAATTGTCACGTTGCGGCTGCGGAGATGATGGACCATGTGTGGTGGAGCAGATCAGGAGGTAAAGATGCAGGCTTCAGATAAAGTAAAATGGTTTTAATGGTGGAACGGGAGTGAGCAGCACAAGACAGCGATAACAAACAACTACAATGATTGACAAAGACCGATACAAGGAGGGAGGTATAAATACACAGGGCAAATGAGGAACACATGGGCAGGTAAACAAGGGGCAGGTGAAAACAATAAGGACTAATCAAGGGCAGGAGAGAGACACAGTCAGGGAGGCAGGGGCAGACCGTGACATTAATGTCTTAAATGAGAAAAAATACTGCAAAGTAAAGTACTTGTGGTTTTTAAACTTAATTTTTTTTATTCGACTTTGAAACTTTTTTGGGCCCCTGACAGCTGTGGGCCCTTAGAATCTTCCTAATCTTCACCGCTTTACGGCGCCCCTGGCCCCGTGTGTGAGGGGCTGGAGACCTGTCCAGGGTGTCCCTTGTCTCCCACCCAATGAAAAAAGGCACTAGCTTTTGAAACCCTCCTGAAGATGAAGAGGGTCAGACCATGAATGGATGGTGTTACAGCTGCTGCCTGTGTGCTCCGGTTGCCGCTGTTTTCTCCTGCTTTCAATCAAGAAAAGCACTGAGCTTCCGGACGTTGAACAGCTCCTCGGGATGTGCCCAGTGCAACAAAAGAAAATCAGCACCTTGGACAGCGCTATGCTGGATGACGCCTGCGCAGTAGGAAAACTTCATTTTCAGATTTTTTAAGTCTAAACAATCTAACAAGACAGTTTGTGTCTTGAGTTTTTATAAACTGAGATTATTAACCCTTTGATGCATAATGGTCACTACAGTGGACAGGTACTCAAAATAGTTGTTTATTTGTTTTTTGCTATTAAGCACAGCTGTTGAAGACTTTATTGCATTTGAGCCCCTCCATTTGGATTTCAGCATGTCAAGCCAGCATATTTCATGTTCAGAATGCATGCTGTCCACTGAGGTGGACGTTTAATACATTAGTTGTAAATTATAAAATTAAAAAAATATATATTTGTTGAAATTTGTTTCATTCACACCTAAAGATGAATGAAAAAAATTGTTAAAAAAATAATGGTTGAAGATTTCATAATTCATGCATCAAAGGGTTAAAAGAAGTAGGGCTGCAACAAACGATAATTTGGTTCATCGAGGAATTGGATGGGGTCTCGACTCGATTACTTGATTAATCGGATTAAACGGGAAAACTTAAAACAAATCAAACTTTATTTATAAAGCACTTTTCATACAAAAAAGTAACTCAAAGTGCTTTACTTTGTTTTAAAAAGACCCCACATATCTCACAAATGTCAATAACTAAAATAACTTGATTAAAAACTGCTAGGAAAAATTATTTCTCGACTTCCTTTACTTTATTTAACAACAAAACATGATTAGAAAACATCTCAATAGCTTGCAAAACAACAAGCTATCATCTAGATATATCTTTAATTAAACTATGATCAGTAAAACTATGTATTTCATTAACATGTTCAGTAGCTACTGGTAATGCTAATAACATTTAATTTCTACTGCTGAAAATTTTATGGTGACATGTTTATTATGTACAGTTTGGCAACAATCCAGTTTAAGTCATGTTCAAAAACGGACTCATTGTGAATTACGTGTTACAGTGGCTTGCCATTATAGGAGTTGTCAGATGGGTGAAGGGTCAGAGGAGGTATTCGTCACCAAAAAAGGCACTTCATTCACAACTCAACTCCTAACTGCTATATCTGCTTGACAACTGGTCTTCACAATAAAAGCATGTACTTCTGTTTTCTTTGGTAGTAGAATATGCCCTTCTTGTGTGAGATTAAAACATCAACCAAACACCACACCATAGTCCTTTTGCTGTGCTTAGCCGAGCAGACTCGAGCCTGACAGCAGCAGTTCTGCTCTGAGCGCTGTAGTCAGCTAAGAATCAACAGGATGGTGAGGACCTTTCTTCAACCAAACACCACACAGGCCCCCCAGAACACAGAAGGGCAGTAAAATACAGAAAACCCCCATTTAATAAAAGTGAAGCAAACATCAGCCATAACAAAGGGGCAAATTAATGGGGCGGCTACCTCTAATGGTCTTAGTTTGATGGACAGAATCCATCTCGGACTGTAAAACCTTCTGTGGGTGAGTGACCAGGCCAGTAGGAAGGGGGTTCAGCGGCCAACCATGACATGGTGGTACAGCCAACTCTCCAGGCACGTTGGGCAAGAAATGGGCTGGCTTAAGACGGTCTATCGAAACCTCCCGACCGCCGGCCGACTCAATGAGAAAGTCCTTGGGGTACGCCTCACAGACCCGAAACGGGTCGTCATAAGGCGGCTGCAAGGGGGGACGATGAGAGTCATGGCGGATGAACATGTACTCAGCTGCCATAAGGTCTTTAGGAATGTATACGTGTGGAATAGAGTGGTGGGATGGAAAAACCTGCCCGTCAAACAGTATTTGGAAACTTGGGTGCCACCGCACATGCGTCCGAACCTTCTGCTATGAACTCACCAGGGACCGTAAGGGGCTGACCCAAAACAAGCTCAGTAGTGGAAGACTTTAGGGCTTCCTTCGAGGCAGATTGTGAGCCCAAAAGGACCCGTGGCAACCGGTCCACCCAGTTTGCTCCAACGAGAGAGGCTTTAAGGGCTGCCTTCATCGTACGATGAAATCTCTCGCAAAGACCTTTGGCCTGTGGGTGGTAAGCTGCAGTGCGGTGAAGTTTGACTCCTAAGTTGTTAGCAACCTCTGTCCACAGTTCTGAAGTGAACTGGGGGCCACTGTCTGAGGTGAGGTCAAGGGGTACCCCAAAACGAGACAACCAAGTCGAGATGAAGGCGAAATGCATAGCCAACGCATTTCTTCATTGACTTTTAGTGATTTTATCAAGTCGTTGTTGCAGCCTTAAAAAGAAGATAAACTGCGGTGGGACACCAAAGGAAAAATGTGTTTTTACCTTATCATCAGTAGATAATAGCACGGGGAAAGGACAGGGACACAAATACAGCTGTGACGCAAATTTTGGGGTGTTTGGAATATTTAATACTTGATCAGTTAATTGATTTGTTTGATTATCTCATGTTAGATACTGGATTTTAACACTGAGCAGTGCACAAAATGATGGTTAACGGTTGGTTGAATTCAGTGTTCAAAATCTGATTCTGCTTCAGAAACACATTAACTGATGTTATTAGTGACATTTTAGCATGAAAATAAGGTGGGAATGTTCTAGATGTTAGCCACGAAAATTGACCCGAAAGACTGGCAGCACAACTCGGCCATCGGCTGACCGTGACCTCTACACATCGGCAACAGAAAAAACCGTATTGATCGACCTCTACTGCCGATCATTGGAAACTTTTTCTCTCAGCTGATTAGAAACAGACGGGGAGATGTTTAAGCTTCTGACTGTTCTTGTGAAACGTGCGTCATCATGTAAATAGGTTTCAGTAACCCTGGCTTTCCACCGGAGCCGTCAGCAGCACGTTACTGCAGCAGCACGTCATAGCTGCTGATAGGAACCGCTGTGGTCAACAGAACCTTTTCCACCGGAGCCGTCAGCAGCGCGAGTCGGCCGCGTCTCAGGAGCAGCATGTCGCGGCCTTTACGCGCCGGTTCTATTTTCTACGCGCGACGCCTCTGAAACGGGTCAAGTTCGACATTTTTGCGGAAGGAAAGACAGGAAATCGGACGCGGAAATGNTGTGTTTTCAGAATAAAGAAACGTACTGCCTTCCGGTTGCTTTACTTTTAAAAGAAGTTACTAAATGTGCGTCCCCGTGAGAAGTTATCACCTAGCTAGCGGTCTCCTTTGTTTTTCAGGTCCGTATTGGCGATTATAAAACGGACAGAACATAAAACACAAACCATGTTGTAGTTTTCTCCTGCTTGTTGTTGTGTTTACTGACGAAGTCACTCATGTGACTTCGTGCTCGGTCGGTGACAGCTGCTCCCCTGCTGCTTCGCGTCTCGTGGGAAGGGCCAAGCAGCAGCTTACGCCAGCAAGACGTGCTGCTGCAGTAACGTGCTGCTGACGGCTCCTGTGGAAAGCCGGGGTAAGATTCTTCCCTGCTCAAGTTAATAAATCCTGACCGCTTTTTACTACTCACTATCATAAATAGCACGCATACCTCCGTTTTTAGATGTCTCCTGAAATGCACCTCCTCTAGTAGCAGCCATGTTTGCCTCCAATCACCCTAAACACATTGGTACCATGTTCTGCATCAGCTGATGCCACATTAGGTCCCAGTCGTTGGCTGTTGGAGCTTCATCACTCCTGCAACACTGATACACAAATAAGTGAGTAATTAATTAATATTGAATATATCAGCTCTAATATAAACTAAAGTCATTCATGTTAATTGTGTTCATTTGTCATTCAGATAACAGACACCAGTTGAGTAGAACTTTAAAACAGATGATAAATGATAGAGGGGGGTGCTAAACTTCTTCCTGCGTAAAGTTCTCCTTCCTGCAGACATTAAAAGTAATTTTTGAAATCCCGACAAATAAAAACCACAACAAAGGGAATAAAGAGAAAGACAACTTGCCCTGGTTTCCTCCGAGTTCAAATTGTGTTTGCCAGCATCATTAGCTGCATTATGAAACCAGCGTGTTCTACTTTCTTCAGAGTCTTGGAAGCCGCTGACGGATGCTCCGACTGAACGCAGCCGAGTTCTTGATTTGGTAAAAACTTCCCTGCGTCCTTTGTGTGACACGTTTCATTCATCATCTAAAAATATCCTCCAAACAGCTGAAAACAAGAAGGTGCTGCGTGATCCCGTCCCTAAAGGAAACACCTGAGCCCAGTTCACTGGTGCATCCACATGTTTTTATCGCAGAAGGTGATAGTGGTGTTGTTTGTTATGTGGCATAGCAACAAGGAGAAGCTAAATCAGGAAGACAAAAATAAAACAAGATGAAAACCAAACATCATATCATGTTGGCAGGTTATGCTTCTTAATGGAAAATATAAAAAAAATAGCATAAAAACTGTGATGGGAACAATGTCATATTTTAAAAATGGACGTTTTTAATTGCCGAAACATATTTTGCTTGAATCTGCACATAAAAAGAATATCCACCTACACATCAAGCTTTACATCTTGATTTACTGCCAATGTTTCTGTCAGGTCCCACTCCTCTTCCACTAAAAGGATCGGAGCACAATGTCAGCTTCTGCTTTACAAAAAAAACACATTGTTGTGGTCATTCCTTCTTACATGTCGTGTGTTGTTAGGACGGCTTCAGTGCACTACTATAAAGAATGCACATTCAGAAGTGGAAATTCTCTAGTTCACTGATAAATACCAAAGATGCAAACTGTGACAAGTGAAAGTAGCACTGGGCCCCTGTGTACCCTCATATGAAAGAGGAGAAATAAAAAGCTCACAGTGGCTCTGCAGAAGTTCGACAGAAGTGTAATGAAGTCAAAGTAGAATCACTGCAAAAGACAACACACATCCATAAATGTATTTTATCTTAGAACAAGAAGAAATAGCTATTACCTGTGGTTTAGCTGAACTGGAGAAATGGAGGCTGATGTACACAGCACAGACACGCAGCGAATAACCAGATCGCCCTCATTTTCCACCCAGACACAGAAAAATAGATTTTTGATGTTAATTAATGATTTAAAACCATAACGAAGTGTACAATTTTGATAAAACGTGGCTGGCTCGCCATTGTATAATGAAGTCAATAAGAGGGTAAATTGGATTAAATAAATTGCTTAAGAGCTATTTATTTCTATTCTCATTACTTTGTGACCGATAGCTGTAATTGTCATGGTCAGCGTCTGCCCCTTCCTTCATGTGCCTCCTGGTGTTTCTCCATCCTCTCTAGATTCCCTTCTGTGTCCTAGCGCCCTCATGTGTCATGTCTGCGTCTTCCTCATGTGTCTTCTGGTTTTCCCCATTTGCCCCTAGATCTCCAGCCCTCTAGGTTTCTCAAGTCATTTCCTTTAGTTACAGCCTTTCATGATTTAGTATGTTTTTTCCCATCAGTGTTTATTATTTTTCTCCCCCCTCCCTTTGAATTGTAGTTATGTTTCCTGCTCTTTTGAATTAGGTTTTATTCTTAGGTCAAGTTAGTTTCTCCCCTGATTAGTCATTGCCTTCACCTGGTCCTCCTCCCACAGCCCACACACCTGCAGCTCATCTCCCTCTCATCCTCCCTGTGTATTTAAGCCCTGTCTTGTCTCAGAGTCTTGTTGGAAATGGTAGAACATGTATTATGTGCTTGTAGGAAATATGTGGGTAATAGGAAATTGTTGGTTGAAAAATTAAAAGTTAAGGGATACAGTGATCCCTCGTTTATCGCGGTAGATGCGTTCCAGACCTGGCCGCGATAGGTGAAAATCCGCGAAGTAGAGACTCCCAGCATGCCCCTCGCGGGGATTCCCTCCACGTTGCACCTACGTCACAAACCGCGGCTATAAACGAAAGTCGCCTTTCCAGCTCACCACTCAGTCATCGTTTCTTCAGATTCATGATCAAAGTTTCCAACCTACCGATCAATCCAACGAACTGTCAGCTCATAGTAAGTTATCTTACTTACTTCTGGAAAGCCCGGCATTTCCGTGTCACTTCGTTGACGCTCGAACGCTCGGGGGTTTCCTAGATTAATCGTGAGCCGGCGTTTCACCGACGCTATCACTTCCGCGTCTGTGAAACCGCGCTCCCTACAAGCTCAACTCCCGAATCCAGCCGACCAGTCTGACATACAGTACTATATTGAATTATCGTATGATCGCATTCTCTTTTTGTGGGTAAAACTCAAGAAAACAATTTTTTTTCTTGTTTTTTTACAGTTTTATTACAAAAAGTGCATTTTATGATGAAATTGATGAAAATAAACAGGAATTTCTTGACATTTCACATAGAAAAATACCGCGAATCGGCGAATTTCCCTTGAATAAGGCTCCAAAAAAATCCGCGAAGTCGTGAATCCGTGATAAACGAACCGCAAAGTAGCGAGGGATCACTGTATAGGGAATTTGAGTTGGGTATTCTGTTAAATGGGGACTAGTGGTGTAAAGGTTAGTCATAGACTTTTTAAGGGACAGTGGATTACGTGATAAAATTTAGGGTTTTTTTTTTCTTTTTTCTTTTTTTAAGTATGATACTCCCCACTTCGACTCACACTCCCATTCAGTAGGTGGCGGAAGTGCACCTGAAAGTTGGTTGCCACCCGCCATTAAACAACAGAAGAAGAAGAAGAAGTGTCTTGTCGGTCCATCGTTGGTATTCTGTCAGTCACTCGTTCCTAGTCTCTAGTATTTTCTCGTGTCTCAGTTGGATCTCTGGTTTATTTTGGATTTTGGACATTTTTGGACTCTGGCTCTCTGCCCTGGATTTATTCTTCGTTTCATCCTTCAACAATAAAGGATTTTACTTTACATCGTCTCCTGCCTCGTGTCATCCTGGGTTGCTGCATATTTGGGTCCTAAACATCCCCAAAACGTGACAGTAACACTCTGTTGTTGGAGAATGTCACCTTGCTTGGTCTTAGGATGATTAACAAGAAGGTTCTAGGATTCTTTTAATTATTACGGGATCGTCACACTTCGCTTTGATTCAAGAACCAGTCAGTGTTTGCAAACAAATAATTATTTATTTTACAAACAATTTTAAGCCTTGGCAAATGGTTTCAACTATTCTTTACTGTGAGTGGATGTGAACTAAGAGATGGGTGTCTGGAACTAGGTGTGACTACAGTATTTCAGAGTCAAAGTCTCCGCATCTCAGAGAGAGGTGAGTTCTGGATAGTAAAAGAATTTGGTTTGCATCTGAGCTGTAAGCTGTTCTTATCCAACTGCATACAGACGCCATCTCACTGTGTTCTACGTAGCTGAGTGGAGACGCCCTTGCGGATCCGAGATGTGAGGGGGGTGGAGACCCCGGGTACAGAAGTCCGTAGACTAACTCCTAGTACGATCAGGTCGGTCCAGGTAACACAGGTGGACTGGATGAAACCAAGCGTCTCAAAACCACTCTGAAGGAGTGTTGCAAAATCAGCGTTGTTCTGCAGGAAACGTCTCTCGTTGTCCTCAGCTTTGCCGGTGCAAAGGTTTAAGGGTGTTGACAGCGTGTCAAACTCCTTCTTTTGAGTTGGAGATCTGCTAAGAGGTGGCCGGCCTCCGCTTGCTCTCCGAACTCTCGTTCTGTCGGATGTTCGGAGTGAACAGAGGAGAAGCAGAGCGGCTGGTTTACATAGCCCGCTGTTTATCTGTTACCAAAGTTATCAGGACTTCTCAGAACGCACACGCTGTGATGCAGAGCCGCTGAGTCTGAGAAACCAGGTTAGTTTATGTGTAATGCTTCTTAATTTAGCCTCACTTCTTGTCTGGTGTGAGTGACCTGATCCAGTAAACAAACTTAGCATCACTGAACAGATTCGTGAAACATTTCAACATTTATAATTATACATGGCATTATTTAGTGATTATTAATTGTAAGATCTTCTTTTCTTCAAGGATTTTTCTGAAATATAAAATGATTACTTATATTATGAAATCTTCTTTTCTTCTGGGAATAAAAGTTTATTTTAGGAGTTCTCTTGTGAGGAACCTTGGGGAAAGGAATGCTACTGTTCATCTTTATTATCTGATGACGCTTCGGTTCAGCTGACGAAGTCATCTGATTAAAGGGCCTGCGTGCAGACATTCCATCTCCCGTCAGGGTAAAATACAGCAGAACGTGTGTAGCCAGGGTTATTTGCTCTGGCCGTGCACATGAACTGTGGGATCTCAAAATCAGTCCATTTGGTGACGTTACAGAAGACTCTAAAGCCCTTTTCAGACAGACATTCTGGAACATTTGCGGACAATTCAACCCGGTTTTGA
>SSNQ01000375.1:1371584-1395886 GCA_006942095.1 Nothobranchius kuhntae | reverse complement strand
AGGGGGGAGGGGGGATCGGACTTATGTTAAGAAGAAGAAGAAGAAAATATAATTTCTATAGCGCCTCTCAAGATAAAAATCACGAGGCGCTTAAGCATAATTCTGCGCACACGAAGACGCATAAGAGACCTGGATGATGAAGCTCAATGGTTAAAGGAATCACTGAAGCGGTGTGAAACGCTCCGTCGCGCGTCTAGGCGGTACCGTAGGAGGCGAGCTGCCGTGGTTCGCCGCATGCTACAGCAGCGGGCTATCTAGGTGCGCACGGCGTCCCCCGGTCCCCTCCCCCCCCCCGTCCGTCACTCTACCTCACCAGTCTGAAGCAGCCACCCTGTCCGTAACAAGTCCGGACCTGTTACTAGGGGCGTCGTCCGGTTAAATTCCGGAACACGTTTTCCGGATGTTTGTATTCAGACACAAAGTTCTTACGTACAGAGTCCGGAACATTTCCGTTTTTCATGGCCTGTCTGAAGGGGACTTTAGTTACTTAACCCCCAGAGACCCACGGTTGTAATATTACAACATCAGATTTAAGTCTACAAAAATAAACCTTTCCCATTTTTTTTCTTTTTAAAACCACATTTACATTGCTAATAGGTCCTATTGTTCAGTTCTGCAACACTATTGGCTGTTAAAATGTGTAAATAGGCCCGTTTATCTGGCCTCCTAGAACAACATGTGAAAGGTTAAAAAAAGACTTTGCAGTTGTTTTCTAAATTTGGGTCTCTGGGGGTTAAACTCGGATGATTTTATGTGACCCCAAAATTCCCTACAGCCACCGATGCCTTTTTTCTTCTGTGATGCCAGGAGTTGGTTTCGGCAACTGGCTGTGATGTCAAACACTTTAAAACCCACATCAGCAGCAAGATTTTCTTTCAATTTCCTGACAATAATCCGTTCATCATTACATGACAAAAAGCCTTTTCTAAATATGATCGGTCACTTTGAGTGTAACACGCTGGCTCAACATGAATAGTCTTCTACTCCTATTTCCTGCATTAGCCGCAGACAGAAACAGCTGTTTTCCACACAGAGATCGACTCACAAGGCGTTCACGTTTACTAGAGACCGCTACAAGTGTGGCATCACAATAAGGGACCTTTTCAAAATGCTCGTAGAAGCAAATGATTCCTGACACCAAACACTGACAACAAGAAATCCTGTTTTGAGTGTTTATAGAAGCAGTGGAGACCCACATGGGAGCACACGAGGACTAAAACAGTGAGGCTTTCACGTCCCTTCTAAGACAGTCCATACATTTATAAAGAAGCTTTCAAATGAACTACCAGGAAACATTTTGGCATTAAAGGTGCCCTGTTGATTTCTTGGAAAAAGCCATTCAAGCAAGCTATATTTTGGGAACAAGTGTGAAGGTCCAACCCCTTTCTTCAGGCTCCCCCTAGAGTCGCAGAATATGGTACAACACCGGCTTGTAACACAGAAGTAGACCAGGGTGATGGATGGGTTATGATCCAACAGTGTTGCTGGGATTGTACATTTCAGAGGCACTAAAATTGTTTTATTTAAATTTAAATGTTTTGGTTGTCATGGGTACATGAAGAGCATTTAAAAAAAATATGGCAAAAAAGTTTGTTTTGTGATGCAACAACACTGTGTGTGTGTGTGTGTGTGTGTGTGTGTGTGCGCGCGTGACTAGTGGTTAGCTTATCAATCCAGTCAGAATAAATTCTTCTTTTAAATTAATCTCAACAAGTGAGATTTTAAAGTTCCCACAGAATCTCACATTCGAAGATCCAGACTCCCTTTCAGCTGTAGAGGTGGCGATGCTGAATTCAGGTTTTCTCCACAAATGACCAAATAGTTCAAGCTTGGTTTCAGATCAGAGGGGTTTTCCCCTTGTTACCTGAAAGCTGTCCTGGAGCCTTATCGGTAATTCCCAGGAGCTGCTTGTTCAGGTGGAATGAGTTTAGTCCGGAAACGCGGCCCTAAAGCTCTGCAGCAGCAGTTATCCTTCTCCCAACTCAAGAAGGAACTCTGGATTTGAATCGTGGTGATTAGTTGGTCAGTTTGAATCTCTTGTAAGAACACGAAACCAGGAGGAGAACTTAGTGAAGGTGTCAGAAATACAAATGTGGCGTTCCATGTTTTAATGTCAGGAATCATACAGCCCATTATGCCGAAACGTCTCAGACACAGGACTCCTACACCCAAATGTGTCTCATAAGATCTGAGATCAGAGTTTAGCTTTTTAATAAGGTGCTTTAAAAAAAAACGTAATAACGAGGCAAAAAGAAACTTTGATAATTGCACCATGTTGTTCTGTAGCTCGCCAGCTCAGCTGGTTCCTTTAGAACAGGCTGGTCGTGTGTGTGTGTGTGTGTGTGTGTGTGTGTGTGTGTGTGTGTGTGTGTGTGTGTGTGTGTGTGTGTGTGTGTGTGTGTGTGTGCCGTAGATCCCCCCTATGCACTCAGAGGCTGGTAATTGGGGATATACAGCAAGTCTGCTGACACATGACTTGTTCTAGCTGGGAGGGCTGGATCCTGCTTTTCTTCCATTCCTTTATTTCATTCATGTCCACTGGGCAGAGGAGCACAGACCAGAGAACAAAAGCTGTTAAATCACACAGCTCCAATTTTAGCTGCTCCCACTTAACCGGCCTCGGATCAAACCAGCTTTCATTTCTGTCGGCTCTGAAAACAGAAAAGGCAGAACTCACATAATGATGAGGCTTTTATTCCTGTTCTTTCTTCACTGCTGATGAGAAGATGCGTAATGGAATAAAATCCCTTTGTCTGCAGTTTTATTGAAAACTGTCCTTTCAGAGCTGTTTTCTGTTGAAGTAGTTCTGTTGTGCAAAGATTTTTCTTTATTTAAATAAGTTTATGTTTTGCAGTAATCAAACAGGATGCACCTCCGGTAAAAACACGACTATCTTAAGAACCATCATTCAATAACAGGTTCTGATTATCTTTAAACCCAGATTCCCTGAATCTGCCTTAAGAACTGAAATAAATCACATAACTTAAGATTTATCATTATTATCACTTTCCAGGAAAAAAGAAAAACACACCAGAGCTTCGTTAAGTTATTTTATTTAAAACTGTAAATCTAAGAAGCTCAAACAGAGCGACTGGGGCTTCAGCAGCCGGCTCTGAATCCCACCCCCTTTGTCTTTTAAGGAGGTGATCAGGCGACGGGGTGCAGGTAGTCACTGTGGCAGGAGGAGGGGCAGGAGCCCATATTTGGCATGTCTCTGTCCTTAAGCCTGATGTAAACGTCTCCGCCAGCTCCACAAGGGAGAGACACGCACGCACGCAGGGATGGATGGAGATGTTTTGCTCTTGGACTTCTCCGTCTCCTGGGGAGTGCTGCAAAGCAATTCCCCGCCAGGACAACAGAGGGCGTAGCGCTGTTCTGGGGTATCCTGTCATGTATCTGTTCCAAGCTAGTGCATTTACTATTGTGGTTTGTGTGTGAGGGTAGGAGGGATCGGGAGACCGACAGGCAGATCGGTTTCAAATGCACAGTTTCAAATGACGTGAATCGGTGCTCAGTCGGTACTATGGAATTCGGTCGGTACCTTAAAAAGTACCGAATTCGGTACCCATCCCTAGAGGCATCATCGTTTTAATCTGCTCCAGCAGCTAAATAAACTGTTTAAGATATCGTTAGCCTGATATGTTAGCTTCCATTGTCACCATTGTTATCAGCTAATGGTGCGTTCGCTTTCTCCTCGGAAATTCTAACTTCCCAGTAGGAAATATCAAATGAAAAAGGACGGCAAAAGGAATGAAGATACACAGTAAATTTAGTTCACAGTAAAGATGTTTGCTTCAGTTTAATTATCAGCTTATAAAACTACAAGGACGATGTTAAAATACAAACAGTTGTATGTTATTTCTCATGATATTTATCAAATATGGTTATATATTTGAGAAAAATATATATTTTATTACAAAAGAGAATAAAAATATTAAACACTCAAAAGTATCTAAAATTGGTACCGTTAAGTACCGGTATCGATTCCTAGGTACCGGGAATTAGTACCAAATCGATTAAAATGTCAAAGGTACCCATCCCTAGCGTCGGCACAACGGCTCTCCGACGGGCTCCCAGGGCGTGACAGAGACATGCCCAAAATATTTAACATCCATCGAAAGTGACAGAGACCGCAAGCTTGTGATTGGTCAGGACACAGCCCCCTGTAAATTAGTCACCAGCACCGCTGTTGCCCCAATAAAGGTAAAATGANAGATATATAGCGGCAGACCCAGAACAGATTAAAGAACACATCACAGAAAAAGTCCAAAAAAATGAACATTTATTCACCCATGAGTGAAAGACTACAAAATACGGAGCAAACGTGAATAGAAACGACGGGAAACGTGGGTTTAGAGGTGGCGGGAAATGAAGGACAAATTTATCCTTCAACACACCCCCACAAAAGGAGGAATGCTGACAGATGCTGTGTCCCGAACTTCCCCCCTCTGCCTTCAGATTGTGACTTCTGCTGAGGTCAGCGACCTGCGGGAAACTCAATGTGCTCTCTGTTCCTTATCTCTCCCTCCCACCTGTTGGTCTGCAGCTGGTTGATNNTAGCGGCAGACCCAGAACAGATTAAAGAACACATCACAGAAAAAGTCCAAAAAAATGAACATTTATTCACCCATGAGTGAAAGACTACAAAATACGGAGCAAACGTGAATAGAAACGACGGGAAACGTGGGTTTAGAGGTGGCGGGAAATGAAGGACAAATTTATCCTTCAACACACCCCCACAAAAGGAGGAATGCTGACAGATGCTGTGTCCCGAACTTCCCCCCTCTGCCTTCAGATTGTGACTTCTGCTGAGGTCAGCGACCTGCGGGAAACTCAATGTGCTCTCTGTTCCTTATCTCTCCCTCCCACCTGTTGGTCTGCAGCTGGTTGATGCGCCGCACTGGCAGCTCCCATTGGAGGCTTCAGGATCCCGCCCAACCCCGCCTCCCCATCGGACTCTGTTTTGTATCTGTGCTGTTTGTGCTTCTATGTTGAGGAGTTTTTTCTGTATAATAGAGTTACTCCCCGCTGGGTCTAACTCTGCTATGCCTTTTTTTTTTTACCTTACCCCCAATTATCCTCATGTAACACCCTTTTCATCTATCTGTTAAGGTAGCGCGACTCATGTTGCGATTGACCGCAGTCACCAATTCTTGTCATGTGTCTTACCCATGTATGTCTGATCTCTGAATTGTGTGCACTGAAACTCAGTTTCGTTTCTCTGTATGTCCTGCACATGTGGTAGAAACGACAATAAAATGACTTTGACTTTGATCAGTAAATACACTATCGTGGACTGGATACGTGTGTTATGGTGGCAGGATACCGCAGAAAAATGCTACACCCTCTGTTGTCCTGGTGGGGAATTGCTTTGCGACACTCTGCTGCCTGAACCGAAGTTCGTATGTGAAAACCTTTCTGACACTCCGAGAACTTTCTCTCCGTTTCGGAGCTCATGGAGGAGTATAAACCAGACTTTAGGCTTTAATGAGGACTGCAGGAAGTGTGACTATGGCGCTGACCGTGGTGCTGAACTCCTGCATTCAGGGCAGAGAGGCACCAGCTTCAATAAATAATTTCAGCCTGTTTTATTACAGGTATGTATACTCAGGTAGACCATTTGTTTTGTCCAGAGTAGATTGGACTAAAATGCACTTTACCACTGCGACTGGCCTTCTGGGTAAATTGTAGCTTAGTCTGGAGGCTGGAACCCATTGAATTCTACAAATGAATCCACACAAGATCCTCTTCTGTCATCAGAGTTGTTGTAAGCTGTTCTGAGTGCAACAGTCGTAACCTTGAATGAACTGAACATGTGGTGTGAGACGTGTTGTTTCATGTCTCAGTAAAACTCAGAAACTCATTTTGTGTTTAGAGTCGGCCAAAGTTAGAGGAGAGCTGCAGATATGTTTCATCACTGTCTCAGAATGAGTCATCATTCAGGCGGCAGATATTCCACAGTCTGCCAGGAGTCTCGTTGCAGTGACTTAAACATGTGTCACCACCTCCACCACCTGCCCTCCCGGTCTTGTTTTAGTCCCCACCACCACCACCCCAACCATTAAGAGCTCTTCTCTTCCCATCAAGCACATCAGATGATCACTTCCTTGATGATCCTGCAGCCTCCGTCTTTATGTTAGGTGTCTTTGCACATTATGATCCTCTTACTGAAAGAATGCTAACAATGAGCTCTACCATCTAGAAGGATTTTTTTCTGTTCTCATTTGTCATATCAATCAATCAATCAATCAATCAATACTTCATTTATCCCAGAGGAAAATTAGAGTTTCAGTACACACAATTCAGAGATCAGACATACATGGCAAGACACGTGACAAGAATTGGTGACTGTGGTCATTCACAACTCGAGTCGCGCTACCTTAATAGAGATGAGAGGGTTACATGAGGATTGGTTCAGGT
The DNA here is from genome assembly GCA_006942095.1 of Nothobranchius kuhntae. Taxonomy (NCBI): domain Eukaryota; kingdom Metazoa; phylum Chordata; class Actinopteri; order Cyprinodontiformes; family Nothobranchiidae; genus Nothobranchius; species Nothobranchius kuhntae. Next base: position 1,389,466 of record SSNQ01000375.1, on the reverse strand, counting down.
GGAGGGAAAAAGGCACTTCACAGTTACCCTCCCACCAGGAGGGCAGCTTGGCTCTGCTAAAAAACACCTCAACAGATATGCAACAGACTTCAGACAACACAACATGAGACTCCAATAGGAAGGCGTGGGGGGGGGATCCTGTTTCCCCCAGGGAGAGCAGCCATCTACGGTGCTCAGCTACTGTACAGTCACGGTTGGGAGGGAGATCTTGGGAGAAGCACAGAGCACATTGACTCCTGCAGGTTGATGACCTCGCCAGGCTGAAGTCCACCAATCCGAAGGCGGGGGGAGTAGGTTGGGTTTTAACAGCATCTGTCTGCATTCCTTCTTGGGGGTTTTATTTGCTTGCAGCTCAAGGCTACCAGGGCGTTGGATTCAGATAACAAGAATTTGTTTCGGTCAGGCTGAGATCATTTTTCCTCTCTGCCTTCAGTCTTTAAACTGATCATTTCCAGTCCTTCTGTGAAGCCAATTTTGGGTTTTAAACTTGTCCATACCGTCCGGTGACTCCCTCCAAGATGACATCCATTTTGCGCACTAATACCGGTGTCGTAGCTAGAACATTGCCTAGCTTGCGATTCACTTCGAGTAACGTTCCAGTCTGAGAAGTCTCCAAACGGACGGTGCTTTCCGTGGGTGTGGGTCGCCCTCCAATCGCTCCCGTCTTCCCAAATTTCCAGAAAACCAGATATCCTCCCACTCCAATCAGGAGAAATCCAGTGATCATCAGGCCGAATATCTACACGTCTTCGATATCCTCAATGGACAGCTGAGAGAGGCATATGATCTTCCACTCCCTCCAGGAATCCAGCATATATCCCACCGGGTGTGTCCCCTGTGGACATGTGGGAGCCCCCTGCTCCGCTCTCATTGTTGAAAAAATCTTATCGATCGTGTTGAATGACCAGTTTATCAAATCCATGGTTAGTAAAAATAGAGTTTTTCAGAAGAAATGCAGAGAAGCGCTCTGTGGGCAGACAGGGCAAAGAGCCTTGGGAAAAAAAGATAAGGGAGCGAAAAGAGAAGTGTCTGTACTCCGCGAGTGCCTTGAAGAAATGTTATTATAATTAATTAATTAATTTTATTACTTAATTACAATTATATTTTAGCTCCTCTAGGATTATTCAGTCATGTTTTTGTCTGTCTCTGTCCACGCTCAGTAATCTTAGCTTCCCCTTTAATTGGAGTCTTCTTTTTCTCATTAAATGTCTTCTCTTCATAAAGAGTTTGTAAAGACAAGTCTTCCAGATTAAAGCAACACGAAAGAGTTTTAAAGCCTTAAGCTATTGCTTTGAAACTGGTTTCAGTGGTTCTTTAGCTAGACATTTGAGGAACTGCATATCGTACAGCACTCTGTAGCCCTCTGCTGACCTGGAACTGCACTTAACAATAGTAGTAATAGTTTAGCTAGGAACATTAGTGGGAGGTCCTCTGCTGCCCACAGATAGACGAAAGTGATGCCATCAACATCGACAGCTGTTCGGACAAAGGGGGCAGTAGACGTCAAAACATGTCAGCAAAGATTAAAAAAACCTCTTTTTGGTCCGTATATACGGAAGGACCACAAAAGATTAAATCGGTTTAAAAAAAACATCATAGAACGAGCGTAACGTACGATTGGTGGGATGTCTCTACCTGCTTTATGGCAACAGCTGTTAGCTGTGACTGTAGCTAATATAAAGGCTAGCCGTTAGCTTTTTTAGTATGCTTGCTGTCAGGAAAAAGCACAAGAAGAATCATTTTACTTTTTTGTTAGCATCATGGCAGAAGTAGAAGAAAAGCTAAAACCAAAGAGCTAAAACCAGAGTGAACATCAGCACGGCCCACACTAGTTTGAGGGAGCTGAAGGAGACTACAAAATCAAGCACTGATTGTGATCTGGCTTTGTTGCTACGGGACTTGTCAGTCATATTTTTTTGTCCAACTGTGTGGGTCTTTTTACTTCGTGGCTAATTTAGTGCCCGTTGGCTAGTTGCAGCATTAGCTAATTTTTAGCTACATAGGCTGCAGCAGATTTGTTTATAACAGTTGTAATTCCATGTTCAACCACTAGGAGGAAGAAGCAGAAAACAAAGTTAATGTCGCTTTAAGTTGATTAGTTTTTGTTCAGGATTCCCGCTACTTCTTTCAGGTGGACTCTTTTGTGGGATTTGAGGAGAAGGTGACTTTTATCCTTGCAGGAGGTTAAAAATTCAAAAGGTTATGATTTGAACACCTTGTTGAAGTAAATGAGAACCAGTGATGCTTGGTAAGCTTTTGTGTCTGCCTACACAAACAACATGACAAACAACTCGATCAATAATGGCCGAGGCTGTAATTGTTTCACAAGTCTGAAGGGAGGAAGGTGACTTTTCGCCAATGAAAATCTGGATGAATTCACGTGAAAACATGTGGTTTAACATTTGCGTTAAATGTCACACATAAATATTTAATGATGAAATGCTATGTTGCTTTTGTACTTTGGTGTTCCACACAAACGATTAGCTCCCGTGGAACTAAATGAGACCCTGGAGGGATCATCCCCTTTTCTATTGGTTTTATCCTTGAAATGACTTTACAAGCAACTTCCTGTTGGGAGGAATCTGACCTGAAGTCCTTATTGAGCCAAATTCTGAAAACAAAGCGTTTAGGTTTATTTTAACATATTTTAGTTGCAAATTTAAAACCTTTTTGTTGAATGTGAATCTGAATTTAAACTGTTTTACTTGAATTAAAAAGCAGATTCTGTAGATGAAGGTTACAGCCATGAGCACCGAGCTTTGCAGGTACCAACCGGAGTGCTATTAGATCATTTTGGTCATGATGGGGTCATAGCAAAGACAAAGGCCAGATTCTGGATAATCAGGCAACACCGCTGCACACACAACCTGCATCATGGATACGCTGCCACTGTGCCCCTCTAGGTTTGACCTTTCTGCAAATTAAACCACTAAATCCTTTATTACTGTCTGCCAGGAAAGGCGTGTGATATCTTATTACTGCATGTAATTCAGTTCATGTTGTGAGATTTAACCTTCTGTGTTGTCACATAGAAATGGGAGCAGACATCATAGACTAAATTACTTTAAAGAATAATTATTTTTCTGGGTTCCAACATTTGCAGATTCTCCTGCTGTATTGGTTGTGAGCCCAGGGATTGAGTCCGGTTACTTATTTAAGACTTTTTGTGAATTTGGGATTATTTTAGACAACACGATGGTGTTTTAATCTAAAATGCACAACTATTCCTGGAGTACTTGAGAAAATAGCAAAGCCTCAGAAGAAGAGTCAAAAGGACTTTTTAGACACAGAAAAAGCTCAAACTTCCACTTCCGTGAGTGCTGAGACTATATTTGCACCAGAATTATGAATACTCGCACACACTCCTGTGTCGAGTTCGGTGGCGGGAGAATCTCGTCTCTGCTCTTTGCGGATGATGTGGTCCTCCTAGCTTCATCCAGCTCTGACCTTCAGCTCTTGCTGGGTAGGTTCGCGGCCGAGTGTGAAGCGGCTGGGATGAGGATCAGCACCTCCAAATCTGAGACCATGGTTCTCGACCGGGAAAGGGTGGCTTGCCAACTCCGGGTCGGGAGAGAGGTCCTACCTCAAGTGGAGGAGTTTAAGTATCTCGGGGTCTTGTTCACGAGTGAGGGTAGGAGGGATCGGGAGATCGACAGGCGGATTGGTTCGGCGTCTGCAGTGATGCGGACGCTGAGCCGATCTGTCGTGGTGAAGAGGGAGCTGAGCCAGAAAGCCAGGCTCTCGGTTTACCGGTCGATCTACGTCCCAATCCTCACCTATGGTCATGAGCTTTGGGTAATGACCGAAAGAACGAGATCGCGGATACAAGCGGCCGAAATGAGTTTCCTCCATAGGGTGGCCGGGCTCAGCCTTAGAGATAGGGTGAGGAGCTCGAACATTCGGGAGGGGCTCGGAGTAGAACCACTGCTCCTCCGGATCGAAAGGAGTCAGTTGAGGTGGTTTGGGCATCTGGTCAGGATGCCTCCTGGACGCCTCCCTGGGAAGGTGTTTCGGGCATGTCCTGCCGGCAGGAGGCCCCCGGGTCGATCCAGGACACGTTGGAGAGGTTACATCTCCAATCTGGTCCGGGAACGCCTTGGGGTCCTGCCGGAGGAGCTGGTGGAGGTGGCCGGGGAGAGGACAGTCTGGAGCTCCCTAGTTGGGATGCTGCTCCCGCGACCCGGACCCGGATAAGCGGAGGAAGACAATGACGAATTATGAATAGCACTAGTCTCAGTGGCGCTGCTATTTCTGGATACAGCGCCTACTGTCCAAATCTAAGCTTAGCTTAATCAGTTTCCCTCTGGGATTAATAAAGTAATTTTGAATTGAATTGAATTGAATTAACCCAGGTCTCCACCTCCATCACGATGAACCACGACTTCACAGTGAACTGGTTCAGCATTCTCTAAGCTATTGTGGATACATCACAGAAATCTGATCCGCTGCTCCTCCACACTGAGAGGAGCCAGTCGAGGTGGCTTGGGCATCTGATTAGGATGCCTCCCTGAGGAGGCTTCCCAGGCACATCCAACTGGGTGGAGACCTAAAGGAAGACCCAGGACATGCAGGAGGCTGGCCAGGGAATGCCATGGGATTCCCCCGGAAGAGGTGGTGGGTGGATGGACAGACGGACGAGAAATATTTGATCAGCAAGTTTTACTTTATAAATATTATTCTTTGTCCTTTTTTATGAGTGCTTTCTTTTCAAACCTCCTCTCATGATAAAACATCAGTTTGGAAATGGGAAAGCCTCACAAAGAGGAAGTTTCCTCTGATGAGAGATGAACTCAGGCTGACAGGTGTGTGTGTGTGTGCCATCAGACAAACACACACACACGGTTCCTCACCAGCGAGGCTGAGACACGGAGCATCTTCTTCGGAAAGTAAATAGTTCCTCTACTTTTAAGCACACAGAGCCAAACAGCTGACGGCGGACATTAATCACACAGATGAGACTCAAAGGTTCTGAATTACTCATCTTGTTTCATCTCGCCTCAGACTCTTTATTTGATAAATCTCCTCCTGTTTCACTGTCACACGCGCACAGTGGAAAACCACGTGGGCCCGATTTTAAATCTCTTTAAAAACTGATTTATTTAAAGGTTAGGAACTGATGTCAAGATACGACGTCCGTTAGCTGTCTCTGAGCTAGCTAGCAGCCTGCTTTAGTCATCAGGTCCTGCTTAGAGCACCTGCAGCATTCGTGGTGTTTTCTGTGTGCATCGTTGCAGCTTGAGAGTTTAGATTATGGCGGCTTTAGTTTTACAGTCCCACTGTTCCAAGTAGGACTTTCCTTTATTGATGCGTCCCAAGAGAGCACTTTGCAATCCCCACGCAGCACAGGGGCTGTAATACTTCCACATTTAAAACCTCATGACTGCCGCGAGCAGACATCCATGAAGATGCAGGAGCCTGTTCATCTTTGTTTTATGACCTCCTGAAAAATAAAACGAGTGCGAGGTATTAAAATCACATTACGGTACGGAGGAGAGGAAGCCCGTGTCTGCCAGTGACATTGTCCTTGTGTTCCGGTTCAGTCGCTCCGCTTTTGCCATTCCTCTTCATTTCCTTGTTGCATTAATAAGATTTAATCCACAGAGCTGGAAACCAGTCAGTCAGAGGTTTCAGATTAGCAATGATTTTCAGTCTCAGACAAGGATGACCTGAGATAGTTTAAAGTTTAACAAACCTACTAACTAGTCATAAAACCCTTGGAGACAGCTGGACCCAACGTAACTGGTAACGACGCTCATCACTGAGGAGTTTTGTCCCACTCTGAATTCAGCCACGTTGGAGGGTTTTCCAGAAGGAATGGCCTGTTTAAGGTCAAAGGTCAGACATTCTTCAATTTAAATATTTGTTATATTTTGCATGGAAAAAGCTCAAATTTTGATTTTAGTTACCTAAAATGGTTTAGCTTCTCTTTTTTTAACAAAAGCGACCTCACATTTATTGTTTTTGGTTATGTCTGCATTGAAAATTAAGAGATTTGATCTGTAAAGATATTGTCATGGTCTGCGTCTGCCCCGTCCTTCATGTGCCTCCTGGTGTTTCTCCATCCTCTCTAGGTGCTCCTTTTGTGTCTTCTAGCGCCCTCATGTGTCATGTCTGCGTCTTCCTCATGTGTCTCCTGGTGTTCCCCATTTGCCCTCTAGGTTTCCCCCTCAGACATCCCTTTCCCAGGTCCTGTGCTCTCTCGGCCCCCTCTTAGCCACGCCCCTGTTGGTTCTTTCTACAGTGTTTTCCTTTAGTGTCAGCTTCCCCGTAGTATATTAGTCATGGTTCATGCTTTCTGGTCTTTTGTTTTTCTCTTAGGTCATTTTCCTTTGTTACAGCCTTTCAGTATTTAGTGTGTTTTTCCCACCAGTGTTTTCTTCCTCCTCCCTGATTTAGTCATTGTATTCACCTGGTCCCTCTCCCCACACACCTGCAATTATCTCCCTCTCATCTTCCCAGTCTATTTAAGCCCTGTCTTGTCTCTGTGTTGTTGTCGGTCCATTGTATGTTTGTCAGTGTTGTTTCGTGCTCTAGTGGAGCTTATATCTCCAGGTCTTGGTGCTCTCAGTGAGCTTTTGTTTTTGTTACCAGGGTTTTTGGATTTTTGGACTTTTGGCTCGCTGCCTTTGGATTTATTTTTGTTCGTCCTGCAAATTAAAGCATATTTACTTAACATCATCTCCAGCCTCTTGTCATCCTGGGTTTCTGCCTTTTGGGTCCTCCAACACCGCAACGTGACAGATATCTCTACATTTAACCCTCAGAAAAATCCCCCTACACACACACTCTCACTCTCATATCTCACACACACACACACACACACACACACACACACACGTGTGGAATGGTTTAACTTTCACTCCTGTAAATCCAGCAGTCTGGCATCCCTGTCCTCCACGGGGTTGTTTTGTTAAAATCTCCCAGGAGGTCTCGGGGGAAACAGAATCAGTGTGAATCAGAAGCGTGAAGCTCAAGATTTCTCTACATCTTTCTCCCTTTTCTCCTCTTTAAGGAGTTCTGACTTGTTCTCACTTAGCTTCTCATCCGAGGAATTTTGTCAATTCTGACTGGAATATGGGAGAGTCGAGCTTAACAGCTGTAGCTGTCTGTTGCGTAACAAGCAGAAACTACTTATGAATACCCCTCCTCTCTACCGCCTGATGAGTTGTTGATGTTATTAGTTGTTAGTTGTGTGTACCTACAATGCAGCTGTAATTTTAAATCCAAAACTGTTTCAGTTCGTGTCACGCCCTCCTGCATCATCACGGTCTTGTGAGGTTGCACAGACCAGCTGTTCGGGGTTTCAGAGTCTCTTATCCTGAGTAAGGAGACGATCCAAGGAAATGAAATCAAGTAAATAAACAAAAAAAGCGGATTCAAAAGAAAAGGATGTCATCAAAATAATCCATAGACAAAGAAAAAAGATAGGAAATAACAAAAATTAAACGTTTAACAGACAAAAAAGGATCATTTTAAAGCCTTGAACTTTTTTGCTTTTTATGTTTATGTTTATTTATTTATTTAGCAGACGCTTTTATCCAAAGCGACTTACAATTTATAACCTGTAGGGCATGTTGTGATCTGTGGGGGAACCGGAGTACCCGGAGGAAACCCACGCATGCATGGGGAGAACACGCAACTCCCCGCAGCCGAGTTTCAAACCTGCAACCTTCGTGCTGCGAGGCAACAGAGCTAACCCCTGCGCCACCATGCAGCTTTTTCATTTTAAGTATTACAGAAAACTATTGGAAAAATCTGCAAGACAAATCAACACGTCTCCACATAAGAATGGGATGCTAAATTCAGAAACGGTGCCGTTAAACGCCCTTCGTGCAATCAGACACAGCTGCATCAAGAAATGAAGAATGCAAACAAACTAGTTGAACTTTATCTTTAGCAGCTCCTAGTACTACTCCTACTACTACTACTTATTACTACTACTACTACTACTAATTATTACTACTACGACTACTAGAAAATGTGAGCTTTTTTTGTTACAAGTACTTTCTAAACTGTTTTTATTGCTTGTCTGTGCAGTTAGTGGGACGTTTCTGCAGTAAGATGAGTGGTGTGTGTGTGTGTGTGTGTGTGTGTGTGTGTGTGTGTGTGTGTGTGTGTGTGTGTGTGTGTGTGTGTGTGTGTGGGCAGGCAGATCTATAACACACAATCAATACAACAGGAAGGAGTTGTAAACCGTGGGGAAGGCGGTGTTTTCATGAGTAATTGTGGAGCACGAGGCTTTAACAAACATTTGATTTTTCATCACAGTAGAGCTGTTGTTTGTTTCGTGAATAAATCCGTCTGTAAAATATTACAGTTTTGTGTGAATATCGATGAACAGGAGGAGCAAACCAGCAGATGGAATGTTTACTTTAATCCGGCATCCTGAGCAGGCTAAGCCTAGGAATCTGGACCGTCTGTTGCTGAAGCAAAACGATTTTGTTCAGCACACATGGATCTTCACCACTGTACACCATTATTCACATCTGAAGGGTGCCTTTCCCAGCTAGAGCAGGGCAGCAGCAGAGAAAACAATCATTCTGTTTTACTGGGAAGAACCAGCAGGACCAGTTCAGGCAGCCAGGGTCATTGACTGTATACACATGGACAACCTGTCCGTGCATCACGGAGCAGCAGTAGCTCAACAGGTTGAGCGGGTTGTCCAGTAATCGGAAGGTTGCAGGTTCGATCCCGGCTCCGGACAGAGCCGGATCTGCTGTTGTGTCCTTGGGCAAGACCTTGCCTGCTGGTGGTGGTCTGAGGGACCGGTGGCGCCAGTGCTCGGCAGCCTCACCTTTGTCAGTGCGCCCCAGGGCAGCTGTGGCTACATCGTAGCTCATCACCACCAGTGTGTGAATGGATGAATGATACACTGTAGTGTCCTTACTCTGAGAGGTGCTATACAAGTGCGGGTCATTTATCATTCATTATCACCCATAGGTTTCTAAAGAGCTGAATAGAAGCCCAGTGGGCCCTTCACACCACCACCATCTTGGCCACATCCTGCGTCTCTCGTAACCCCTGGAATAAAACAAAAATGGAGTGATGAGGGTGGGGCCAGATGTAAGATGATGTAACTACGAGCTATTATAGCTGACCGAAGCTAACAGAGGTCGGTCGGTGCTTTTAGCCGGAAAACTACAGCTGAGTGACTCTGCTACCCTTTGCCGTCTAGACTTTAGCGCAAGTGCTTCCAGCCCCGGTTCTCGACGGTTACCATCCTGCACAGGTTATCTATCCCTTTGGTCCTACACAGCTGATTGAAATAAATGAAGAATTAGCAGGCCTGTGCAGAGTTAATTGTGGTAAGGAGAGGAGTAGGTTTCTCCATTCAGGTGTGGTGGAGCAGGCAGCCCTCAAGGACTAGAGTTGGTGACACCAGCTTTAGCACTTTTAGCGTGAGGCCAAGGCTGAGGCCTTCCCTGGAGCAAGCAGGAGACAAACTGCTGGCGCTACCGCGGACCGCTCATCTAAAGCTCGTCAATATAAAGGACACACCCCCTAATTATTTATATTTACAAGCTTTAATTACATCTAAACAGCTGAAAAGTCACCCCATCAGAGGTGACATGACAGTAAATTTGACCTATTAAAGTGGTTTTTGTACCGGGTTTAATTCAGCTGAGAAGTTGACATTTTTTAAATGAGAGTCAAAGGAAACTTGATTCTTTCTGGTGCCCACCCCTAGTGGATGAGGGGGGAACTGCAATTTTGGTCACTTCTACGTTGACTTCACTTATGCATAAAAGATTCAGTTATTGGAATGATTAAAAACAACAATGCTAATATTTTATACAACATGCATGTAAAACAATCAAAGAAAGAAAGGTTCAGGTAGGAATTGGTGGAAAGTTTTCCTCAGTATCTGTAAAGCTGACGTTCCATTCACCCTCTCTGTGATTACCAGTGTTGGTTATCCGTGTCAGCCACCTTGGTTTCGACTGAGTCCAAATGTGGTTCAGTTGGAGGCGTAAATCTGATGGTGATTTTCTCAGAATTTATTAAAATGTTGTCTTGTTTTGCTAACAAACACACACAAACCATAGATTTTAAAATCCGTGAATAAACTAGTCATATAGTTGCATCTAAGTTTTCCCTCAAAATTTTTCTTCTACAAACTTTTCTCAATGTATTCCGTCTCTGGTGGACGTTGTACGTATAATTCCTCCAGTTTGCTGCCATCTCTTCAACCAAACTCCAAAAAACAATTCCTACTTTTTCTTCTAGAAAATCTAGCTTCACAAGTGAGCTGAGACAATAGGTATAGAGTTTAAAATCAGCTAATTCAATGTTTCATAATTCATGTTTAGTTTCAGCTTTGTTGCAGATTCACAGCACAAATATACCTTTCCTTGACCCTGAAGGTAAGAGGTCAGCTGTCAAGCGTTTGATCCAAAATTAACTAGAAATTTGCAGCTAAGACAAGTAAATACAGATTTCTCATTACTTCTCACTGCTAAGTAGAAGTGCATCAATGCAGAAGTCTTAAACTCTCTTATGTAACACAGCATTGGAGAGGTAGAGCGCTTAGAATGATGATTAAAAAAGATGAAAACAGGAGGAGGGCTCATTTAAAGCTGGGAGAGTCCTTCATGTTGCTTTAGCAGAAAAACAGAAAAGAGCTAAATAAGAGAGAGCAGGGGACTACATCCGAACCCAAACACCGACATCTAAAAGAATACATCACATATTCACTTTATGCTACAATACACAAGCTTCTGGAGACAGAAAGGGACATTTGAGAAGGTACTGGGAGCCATGGTATCAGCACTTGTTCATCACATAAGCCTGGGTGTGTGTGTGTGTGTGTGTGTGTGTGTGTGTGTGTGTGTGTGTGTGTGTGTGTGTGTGTGTGTGTGTGTGTGTGTGTGTGTGTGTGTGTGTGTGTGTGTGTGTACGTGCACTGAGCTGCCACATCAAAACATACAAATAACAGAAAGTCAGCATTAGACGTAGAAATTCAGGGCCAGCGTGCGGTCAGCTGTCAGGTGGCTCTGATCTAACATACACCCAATTACAAAACCTGGACTAGGTTCTCACACACACACACACACACACACACACACACACACACAATAATGAGCACAACACAGACACATGATAGGACTTCAACTTAGGCTACAAACAAAGAGAAGTGAAAAGATATGCATGCATGCACACACACAAACACACACACACACACACACACACAAACACATATCCAAACATGCATTCACACATATATCTTCCCACTCAGAAAAAACAGACACCAGTCACTTACGTTTACTTAGAGCTTCAGAAATTACTGACTCTCCTTCTTCTACAAGAGTCGTTAAGGTGCTGAAGCTCATTTTGTCTCGGTGGCATAAAGCTGCTGGTTTTTTTACTTGGATGAATTTAGAGTTCTGTTCTTTCAATCTGAGACCTGATTGTTCCTGAAACTTTTTATGTAACCAGAGCAAGAACGACACATTCTGAAGGTTTATTAAAAGTGTTTTTCATTCTGAAAATCTGGAAGCTCTTGACAGAGACCTGCAGCCTTCAGTAAAAGCAGGGGTGAGAGGACACAACCTTGTGGGACACCTGTGTTAAAAATAATACAACTGGACATCTGTCATCCAAAAATGTTTGCTAAATTCTATTTGTTTATGAAAAATAGTTTAAAGCAACAAAAAAAATCTGACGTAGTAAATTTTCTTTCAAAACAGTCAGTTGATGCAAGATGTGTGGAATGTTGTCTAATTTAGATTTCACAAATCAGACACAGCTATAATATGAAAACGCCTGATAGGATTGGCAACCCAATGGCTAATAAAACGAATGAACCTCAAGCAGACGTTGGCACAGTTGTCTTGATTGTTTTTTTCATGTATCTTCTCATCCCAACTTAAAGGCGCAGTGGTCATTTTTGGAAAATATTTTTCCAGGATTGTTTTTCAGAGGATATTATAATTATGCATTTTTTTCCCAAACATTAAATTTACCAGTTGCCATCGGCATGTGAAGACATTTCCAAGTAATATGGCAAACAATGTTCCAGAAAAGAAATTCTCATACAGTTCCTTCAAAACCTACATATTTCTTGCGATACTGTGTCTTTAATCAATTGTAAGAACCGAATCCCAACGTCCAGCTTTCATTTCTAAATTTACCTCAATGGTATCTGGATTATTGTGGGGAAAATCAATCTCTATGGGCTGGCACCTTCTCGTGGTGGAGGTGCTTGAGTGTCCCAATGATCTTAGGAGATAAGTTGTCTTTATGCCTCTGGTAGGCTCACCCATGGCAAACAGGTTCTAGGTGAGGGATCAAAGTGCAGCCCAAAGACCGTCTGGTTGCGGGTCACCGGGGCTCCTTTCTGGAGCCAAGTCTGGAGGTGGGGCACATTGGTGAGTGCTTGGTGGTCAGACTATGTTTCTCAGCTGGCCAGGGACCACTTTAGGATTTCCCCGAAGGAGCTGGCCCAAGTGTCAGAGTGAGGGAAGTCTGGGCCTCGCTGCTTGGGCTGCTGACCCCATGACCTGACCCTGGACAAGCAGGAGGAAAATGCACGGATGGATGGTTTGAAAAATAGAACCATCTATGAAAATGTAATCAGTTTAGGAAATAGGCTAAAGAAAAAAAAATCTGGCTCATGTTGGGAGACAACACAATGACCAGTTTAATTTTATAATTACTTTGAAATCTTCAGTCAATTAACAACTAATGAGTCTGTAAATTTATGCCTGAATATCCCGCCTTCACCAGAGATGCTGCATGCATGCACACACACACACACACACACACACACACACACACACACACACACACACACACACACACACACACAAACTGGAACTATTCGTCATTATAATGAACCAAAGAGTCCTTCGGTTTATCTGTCTGTTGTGGCGTAAACACTAAACACACAAAGACAGCAGGAGCAAAAACACACTCGATACACACATGACACACACACACACACATGCAACCCGTGCATCCATCTCTGGGAGTGTTGCATAACTGTCTACCTGCTTTTATTGATGAATTCATTAAAGGGAGAGACATGTGGGGGAGCGTTAATGAGAGGAGGGATAAACTGAATAACACAAAGACCCACACAGTGTGAGAAGCACCGGGCTGCATTAAATATGTAGAAATGTGACTTTTTTTTTTCTGGACCAGAAAGTTGGAATGTTTCCATTCGGCTAAAGCATGACTCAGCAAAATGCTAAGAAGTTTGATTGATTTATTCCACTGACTTTATAAAGTTACTTTCTGCTGCTAGACCCGACTGAACTCTATTCTTGTTCTGCTTTGGGGATTTGAATCTTGGCTGACTTTGATTTATGATCAGCCAAACGTTCCCCAGCAACACACACACACACACACACACACTGATACAGAAGGAGTGATGTAGAAATGAATGGCTGTTTCATAACAGACTAAAGTTCAAATGGGGGATCTAAAAACATACTAGGTCTGTAAAGCAGCTGAAAAGTAAAACACACAAACAGGCTGGAAGGTTGTCATTTTATCTTGTTTTACTAAAGCGGAAGAAGGACGTAGGCCCAATCCCAACACTCGCACTTGCACCTTTGCACCCTTCAATTGTGCGTTCCCAGCCAGGGGTGCGAGTGCGTAGGGTGTCCCGATTCTCAAGTGTGGAAGTTGGCCACGCCCCCATTGCACCCTTAATCTGCACTTCACCCAAGTCCACAGTGATACGGTCCTCGGGCAAGGGTATTACCCACAAGTCATTGCTACGGGAGAAATGGCTCCAGTTCCTTTTCTGAAAATATGTATTTTCTAATTGAATTAGCTCATTTTAGGACAATTAGTTTATGCTCTGAATGTTTTAGACAAAGCGGCAATGGGGTTACATTTATTTTAAAAAATTGCTTTGCTGTTTGTTTGAAAGTTGTCAAAAATGTTTTAGAAAAAGTGTCACAGCGACCAGCATCACGGCATGCGATGCGATCGATGACGCAATGCTCCCTGTCTCAATTTGGCAGTTATTTGCACACTTGTGTACTACGTACTGGAACCCTACTGCGCACTTTCTCCAAGTGCACTTTGCTGAAGACCGCAGGTGCGAGTATTGAGATTGGGCCATAGTCTTTGTTTAAAATCTGTCCTGCCTCCTTACTTCCTGGTTCCAGAGCCAATCATATTTGAGTCTGCAGGGTTGCCAAGTCTGCTTTGGCATTTTCTGTTGACACCGGCCGGCAAAGAGCAGCAAAGTTTTTTTAAAGGACTGAAGCCAGTAAACAGGAGCGACCCAGAAGTTATTTCTTGTACCCCCAAGAAGCCACAGCATCTTTTTGTTTTACTCTGATATCAGATAAAGAGCGCTATAGGCTACTGTTGAGCTAACAATGCTAATGTTGAATTAGGAATAAATAGCCAGCTCTTAAAATATCTGAAACTACTTTTTCAATTACCAATAACTCACTGTTACAGTGAAATGTATTTTTCTACTTATCAACTTGCTGTGAATGCCGTCTTCGCTCTTCATCTAGAATCATCTGGTGCTGATCCGTAGCTCGTAGCGCAGCAGCTTCATTTGGAAAATGGGCTGCAGTACCCAAGTATGACCACAGATGTCCTTCTTATGTAATGTGCCTTTAAGGTTACTAAATATTCACATAAAATGTTTTTTATGTAAATGAAATCCTACTAAAATAGCCTTAAAAATAAAAATGATTGGCTCCTGGGTTATAGTTCAGTTTTTCCTACATAATTGGTCAATTTTAAGGAAGAAAAATAACTTTTTAAAATTTAATGACAGTATTGATTATTGCTGATTAACGTAGTTGAGCCATCTCCTTACAGATTTACATTTGTTGTTAAAATGTCGACGAAACAATAAAAATAGACAATAGGATGAAATTTGGGGCAGCAGTAGCTCAGGTGGTAGAGCGGGTTGCCTCATGATCGGAGGGTCATGGGTTCGATTCCAGCTCCCACCAGGGGTATCCTGCTGTTGTGTCCTTGGGCAAGACACTTCACCCAACTTGCCTGTGCTAGTGGTGGTCAGAGGGGCCGATGGCGCCAAATGGCAGCCTGGCCTCTGTCAGACCTCCCCAGGGCGGCTGTGGCTACAAGTAGCTCACCATCACTAGCAGTGTGTGAATGTGAGAGTGTGTGAAAGCGTCTTTGGGTGTCTAGAAAAGCGCTATATAAGTTCAATGCATTATTATTATTATTATTATTATTAAAATAAAACTAAAAAATAGAGGTTCCCCTTAGAAAATTTGAAACGATAATATCAAGGACGTGAATGCAGATGAGAGGAAGTATAATCCTCATAGCATTACTGAACAAAATTTTTCTAAGCAGCATAAAATTATTGGGTTTGATTGATTTATTTATTTTGACTTTTGGGTAAAAAAAAATCAAAGCTGTATGACTGGTGTCAGAGCTTGGTCCACATTGCCGGCAGTAAGTCGGGCTCGTTCCCAGTGAGAGTTGGACTCCGCCAAGGCTGCCCTTTGTCACCGATTCTGTTCATAACCTTTATGGACAGGATTTCTAGGCACAGCCTCAAGGTGTAGATGGCATCCGTTTCGGTGACCTGAGGATCGGGTATCGTAGATGATGTGGTTCTGTTGGCTTCATCAGAACGTGATCTTCAGCTTTTGCTGGAGCGGTTTTCAGCCGAGTGTGAAGCAGCTGGGATGAGAATCAGCTCCTCTAAATCAGAGACCATGGTCTTGATTCGGAAAAGGGCAGAATGCCTTCTCCGGGTCAGGGATGAGGTCCTGCCCCAAGTGGAGGAGTTTAAGTACCTTGGGGTCTTGTTCACGAGTGAGGGAAAGATGGAGAGCAAGATCAACAAGAGGATTGGTGCTGCATCTGCAGTGATGCGGGCGTTGTACCGGTCTGTCTGGGTGAAGAAAGCTGAGCCAGAAGGCACAGCTCTTGATTTACCGGTCGATACGTTCCTACCCTCACCTATGGTCACGAGCTTTGAGTAGTAACAGAAAGAATGAGATCGTGGATTCAAGCGGCCAAAATGAGTTTTCTCCACAGGGTGGCTGGGCTCTCCCTTAGAGATAGGGTTAGAAGTTCAGTCATCCAGGAGGGGCTTGGAGTAGACCTGCTGCTCCTCCACATCGAGATGAGCCAATTGAGGTGGCTCGGGCATCTGATTAGGATGCCTCCTAAACGCCTCCCTGGTGAGGTTTTCCGGGCACGTCCAATCAGGAGGAAACCTAAAGGGAGACTCAGGACACGTTGGAGAGACACCTCGAAAATTCACAAATATCATCCTCCTAAGGTGATTCAGACACTTTCAGATAAATATCTCAATCCAAATGATTTCCCGTCTCTGGCTCCTTCAGAGGCAGTTCCAAATGTGGGTGTTGTGATTGATGACCAGCTGATCTTTAATCATCAAAAGCATCAAATTCTAATTGCTAACACTAGCATACAAAGTCCTGGATGTTACAGCTCCCATCTACCTGAATCCTCTTGCAAAGGCTTACATCATGGTTCAGCTGCTCCGGTCATCAAAGGATCGTTGGCTAGCAGTGCCCACACCACGCTCAGGACAATCCAGACTCTTTTCAAGTGCTCATAGATGTGGAATGACCTACCAAGCACTATCAGAACAGGGGCTTTCTTGTTGATTTTCAAGAAACTCCTGAAGACCCTGCTCTTCAGAGAGCATCTTCTAAACCAGCACCCATCCCCTGTTCATTATGCTGCCTCAGGATTGACTGAATAGTGTTGGTTGTTAGCCTCAAGAGCAACCTGGTGGCTTCATTATCACCTGTAAGTCGCTGTGGACAAAAGTGTCTGCTAAATACGTAAACATAACCCTTTAGGCCCTAGGCCTTTTTTCTTTGGGCCCTGGCGCCTCCCAATCGGGGGCCTTTGGAGTTTCATGTCCCACGTGTCAGTGATGGTTTGCGTTCCCCAAGCGCAGCTACAGCTACAATTATAACAGTTCAGATTGTAAACAAAGCAATTTTTGGTTTTTAATACTTGAACTTTATTTCAGAAGAGCTGCCCTGTGTGAACGTGCTGACAGGATGGAGGTTGCGAGTTCAAATTCCATTAATGGAAATTTAGTCAGTTGTTTTAATTATTCCAGGGGTCCTCAACTACATTTGTTCCAGCAGACACCAGAGAAGGTCAGAAGGTCATCTCAAATAAAGTTCAAATATCATTGTATCTTAATTTATTACAATTTAAAAAGGCCTTGTTTCCCATCTGGGCTGTCTGGTTGTGGTTTTAGTTGTGTTCGGAGAATGTGGGCAGTTGTAGATGTTTGGGACGCAAAACTGTAGAGGCCCCCAGTCGGGGGGCGTTAGGGTTAAACAGGATAAACATAAATGTTACACTGAGGCCTAGTCCACACGTAGCCGGGTTTTTAAAAACAAATATCCGCCCCTCCAAAAACTTGCATCCACACCACCGCGTTTTAAAAACAAACTCTGTCCACACGTACCCGGATAAATACGTTGTTAAGGACATGCCAGACCTGTAGGCGGCAGTACTTCCCCCGTTCTGAACCTCGTCCTTCTTCTGTGGTCTTCCGCAAGGAGCAGTAATTCCGCTTGCAGAAACAAACAAGCAGAAAGCGCTTGGACAATTGATGGATCGGGTAGGGACAGAGCGCAGCTCTGAGGGCATCCATGCTGTCGGCTAGTGTAAACACAGGTCGCACACGTGATGTCAGCATTTTTTGTCGCGGAAAGTGACGTTGCGGACCTTAAAACTCCGGTTTTGTCCGTCCACACGCAGACACCCAAAACGGAGAAAACGCAGATCTTCACTTTGGCCGGAGTTTTTAAAAAGATCCGTTTTCGTGTGAAAAAACTCAGTTTTCGTGTGGATGACAGGCCAAAACGTAGAAAAATATCTACGTTTTGGCAGATCCCCGGCTACGTGTGGACAGGTCCTAAGTTCATTGA
>SSNQ01000375.1:1345290-1356134 GCA_006942095.1 Nothobranchius kuhntae | reverse complement strand
CGAGTCACTGCCTAGTGTCAGTGACTTTACAGCAGTCCTCATAGTAAGCAAGCATAAAGCGACAGTGGAGAGAAAACCTCCCTTTTAACAGGAAGAAACGTCCAGAGGATCCTGGCTCAGCAGCCATCCACCACGACTCACTGGGGATCGAGAAGACAGAGCAGACACACACACACACGCACGCACGCACACAAAATATATACCAAGTAGTGTTTCTATGGTTACATTGTGATTTCTTAGTAAATATTCTATAGACCCTTTTACTACCTACGTCATCAAAAGTTGCGCGTGCAGCCTAGCACCGAGAGTGAAGGCTTCCTCATTCACACTCGATGCTAAAACAGCGTTTTAAACCCTTTGTTTGAAGTTCTGAGCATATAAAAATGTCGGGTTGTTGCGTGTATGGATGCCAGAATCGCTTCTCTTCAAGCAGTGGGCTGAAACTTTACAGAATTCTGAAGGGAGCACATCCGTTTCAACTAAATCGGAGGCGTCTGTGGCTGCAGGCCATCAAAAGGGTTGATGAAAACTGGACTGAAAACATGATCTGAAATGCTCGAGTTTGTATCAGGAAAGGTAATAATGTTCTAAGATTACATATAAATTTATATGCTTTATTTCATGCTTCAAATTAACATTTCATTCTAATTCATCTGTATTTTCCCACTGCATATTAGTATAAACTGTATTTCTCTAAAATTAACACGATTGCACTCTGAGCACGCTAAAAAAAAGAAACCTATGCTATACTCACCCTGCCATGCAGGTACAGTTGGCTGTGAAGACGTAGTTCTCTGGTTTGTTTACTATGACCCAAGCCTCGTGCATAGCAGTCTTGTGTCCTTGTCTTTGGCTAGGAAGGACTTCTGCCTTCAAGACGCAAAACTCAGAGTCTATGTCGTGATATTTTACTTTCTGTACGTGGCCACAGACAACATAGTTGTATGCATCTAACGATTTGTATGCCCGTAGCTTCTCACGCGTGTACTTACTGGGCTTCTCCACTAAAAACGTATCTATATATATCGGGCCACTGGATATCTGGCCACGCACCTACATCTTCCACCCATTCCGTAATGCCACAGGGATCCGGGAGTCTGTTGCCATTCGTTAAAGTGAGTTTAATAATATAACATTCAAGATTTGCCGGTGATAACCCCGCAGAGTAGCTTGATAAAGCCTGACACAACGCCATTCTCTGTTGCCAAGCTGCGCGCGCGTTCTCGCTGACGTCATATTGTTTACAAACAGTAAAAGGGTCTATTTGGTGAGAGATAAACTTTATTGTATTTATCCTAGTGAATCTATAATTAAACGGATAAACTAGCAGTAGCACATCCAGCGTCAAGGAAAGCAAAAAGTTATTATCAGGAGAGGGAGAATGTTTTAGTGGTTAGCAGCAGTGTGCTAGACGATGGCCCCCTCCATGAGGCCACCACAGCTCAGCAGAACATCGTTGTAACTTCTTCTGGGGAGAAAAACACTTAGAGAGAAAATAAAGTTAACAGCTGAAATAGCAGGAAATAATACGGTTAAAGAGCAGATTGTAGAAGAAAGCAGTCGAGTGTGAAAAGTGGTCAGTGTGTCCTCCAGCAGTCTAAGCCTATAGCAGCATAACTAGCCTTTTAGATGGAGGCATGTTGGAGGCAGGGCAAGGGAGAGCCGTCTTTACCGGCTGTACATTCCACCTCCCTCTACTCCCCCACTTGTCGAGATCTAGGCTAACATCAGATTTTAACCATAGGCCCTATCAAATAAACATGTTTTAAGCCTATTCTTAAAAGTAGACAGGTGTCTGCCTCACGGACTAAGGCTGGGAGTTGGTTCCACAGCTGCAGTGCAAGTCTAAGAATCAGACTGGGCCTTTTGCAAAATTCATGAATAACATCAACCATGTTTTTGTGTTGGAAACAAGAAACAAATAACTGTGCAGGAAGCTAATCACTCACATATTCCATTATTGTCTCACACCTTTAGTTTCTTGACGATGAGGGATGCAGTGGGCCAGTTTCTCGCTCTGTCACTTATATCCCCTCCATCCTTTGCCTCTGGACTTTCTCATGTTGTGATGGATGAATTAGAGCAGAGTAGCTGCTTGCTAATCAATCTGTCTGTCGGCAGCAGCAGCAGGAACTCATGCATACGGCAGCGCTTGTGTGCCGGACAGAAAGGTTATTAATTCATATAGTGTTACGGCTCTGAGGATATACATATTTAACATTATTCAGATGGGATGGATGAGATTAAATATGAAACCTCTTCAACCTGAGCAGTTTAACTAATTATCGTCGATGAATTATCATTAAATAATGATCGTTTTAGTTCCACATTCTTGTCAAAGAAAGCGATCGCGGTTTAAATGATGTTAAAACAGATTCACCAGGTGAATATTATGAGCTAAAGTGAACGAGTTCTAGTTTCTTTTTTAATATAAGTTTAATAATATTATAGTACTATAATAGTTTCATTATTTAAATATAAGCAGGCAAAAATCTGATCAAACCCTGGAAAATAGGTGACGTAGGAGTTAAATCAGACCTTAATGCATCTGAACTCCCAAAAAAGCTGCTTTGTTTCTGTTCCATCCATCCATTTTCATCCGCTTATCCGGAGTCGGGTCGTGGGGGCAGTAGCCTAAGGCGAGAGGCCCAGACTTCCCTCTCCCCAGCCACTTGGGCCAGCTCCTCCGGGGGAATCCCAAGGTGTTCCCTGGCCAGGTGAGAGACATAGTCCCTCCACCGTGTCCTGGGTCTACCTTTAGGTCTCCTCCCGGTTGGACGTGCCCAAAAAACCTCACCAGAGAGGCGTCTAGGAGACATCATGACCAGATGCCCGAGCCACCTCAACTGGCTCCTCTCGATGTGGAGGAGCAGCGGGTCTACTCCGAGCCCCTCCCGAATGACCGAGCTTCTCACCCTATCTCTAAGGGAGAGCCCAGACACTCTTCGGAGAAAACTCATTTCGGCCGCTTGTATCCGTGATCTCGTTCTTTCGGTCACTACCCAAAGCTCATGACCATAGGTGAGGGTAGGAACGTAGATCGACCGGTAAATCGAGAGCTTCGTCTTCTGACTCAGCTCTCTCTTCACCACGACAGACCGGTACAACGCCCGCATCACTGCAGATGCAGCACCAATCCACCTATCGATCTCATGCTCCAGCTTTCCCTCACTTGTGAACAAGACCCTGAGATACTTAAACTCCTCCACTTGGGGCAGGACCTCATCCCTGACCCGGAGAAGGCATTCTACCCTTTTCTGAATCAAGACCATGGTCTCAGATTTAGAGGAGCTGATTCTCATCCCAGCTGCTTCACACTCGGCTGCAAACCGCTCCAGCGAAAGCTGAAGATCACGTTCTGATGAAGCCAACAGGACCACATCATCTGCAAAAAGCAGAGACCTGATCCTCAGGCCACCAAAACAGATGCCCTCCACACCTTGGCTGCGCCTAGAAATCCTGTCCATAAAGGTTATGAACAGAATCAGTGACAAAGAGCGGCCTTGGCGGAGTCCAACTCTCACTGGGAACGAGCCCGACTTACTGCCGGCAATGCGGACCAAGCTCTGACACCGGTCATACAGGGACCTAACAGCCCGTATCAGAGGGCCTGGTACCCCATACTCCCGGAGTACCCCCCACAGGGCCCCCCACAGGGCCCCCCGAGGGACGCGGAAAACGCCTTCTCCAAATCCACAAAACACATGTAGACTGGTTGGGCAAATTCCCACGCACCCTCCAGGATCCCCCTAAGGGTATAGAGCTGGTCCAGTGTTCCACGACCAGCACGAAAACCACATTGCTCCTCCTGAATCTGAGGTTCAACAATCCGACGGACCCTCCTCTCCAGAACCCCTGAATAGACCTTACCAGGAAAGCTCAGAAGTGTGATCCCCCTGTAGTTGGAACACACCCTGCGGTCCCGCTTTTTAAATAAAGGGACCACCACCCCGGTCTGCCAGTCCAGTGAGATTGCCCCCGATGTCCACGCGATATTGCAGAGCCGCGTCAGCCAACACAGCCCCACAACATCCAGAGCCTTAAGGAACTCCGGGCGGATCTCGTCCACCCCCAGGGCCTAGCCACAGAGGAGCTTTTTAACCACCTCAGTGACCTCAGCACCAGAGATTTGAGAGGCCAACCCAAAGTCCCCAGACTCTGCTTCCTCACTGGAAGACGTGTCGGTGGGATTGAGGAGGTCTTCGAGGTATTCTGCCCACCGATCCACAACGTCCTGAGTAGAGGTCCGCAGCACACCGTCCCCACTATAGATAGTGTTGGTAGCGCACGTAGGCTACCCTCTCACTCACTGGGGTAAACCCCATCGTACAGGCACCAAAATGGGGGGCAACTAATATGCCCACCCCTGCTCGGCGCCTCTCAGTTGGAGCAACTCCAGAGTAGTAGAGAGTCCAACCCCTCTCAAGGAAACTGGTTCCAGAGCCAGAGCCATGCGTTGAGGTGAGTCCGACTTTATCTAGTCAGAACCTGTGCCAAGAGTCAGCTTCTGTAGCCGAGGATAAGACCGCCAAGGTCCCCTCCCTCAACTACCACCCGTCACACACTGCACCCGACCCCTTTGGCCCCTCCCACTAGTGGTGAACCCATGGGAAGGGGGACCCATGCTTCCTCTTCGGGCTGTGCCCGGCCTGGCTCAATGGGTGAAAGCCCAGCCACCAGGCGATCGCCAGTGTGTCCCACCTCCAGGCCTGGCTCCAGGGGGGGCCCCGGTGACCCACGTCCGGGCGAGGGAACACGGTTTCCATTTATATAATTCATCATAAGAGGTCTTCGGGCTGCTTCTTGTCTGATCCCTCACCTAAGACCTGTTTGACATGGGTGACCCTACCAGGGGCAGAAAGCCTCAGACAACTTAGCTCCTAGGATCATTGAGACACTCAAACCCCTCCACCACGGTAAGGTGACAGCCCATCCGAACTCCCAAAAAAGCTGCTTCGTTTCTGTTGTCAGACAAAAAAAACAACCAAAAGAGTCTATTTTTGGTTTTGATTATTCTCAAAAAGCAAAAAGGTTGTAGGTTTGATTTCAATAAAAGACTGACTCTATTGTGCAGAATATCCCCTCCTGCACACAGATGACCTTTGACCCTTTCTGCTCATTTGTCATTTTACTAGATCAAAACTTTGGTTTACGCCATGTGAGCTAAATCAAATCCCATCAATTAGAGCAAATCATTCAATTTACTTCAAACATAAAAGAAATCAAAATCAGCTCACGTTTTGGGGTTAAAACCAGTCGATTGCTTTCCCATCATAACCAAATAATTCAGATATGTGTATGATTGACAATGTTTTGTTTATGCAATGTTAATCAGTAATCTGCACCTGCATCTGAACTGAATTAGAATAATTACAGATTACTTGTTGTCTGACTGACATTTCTGCAGCCTCTTGAGATCGACGCTTCTCATCATCGCTCTTTATTTCCCGTCTAGGCGCTCTTCAGCTGAACTAAAAATGAAGAAGCAGAAAAAATCGTTTCTATGGCGCCTCTCAAGATAAAAATCACGACATGAGAGCTGTACATTCTTTAATGAGAATTATCTTCAAACATTTTCCAGCTCCATCCTCCATCTTTTCACGCAGTCTTCAAAGCTGTAAACAGTCGAGTGTTGGCAGCCAGAAATAAAGACAAACCGACACGTTTTACACCTTGAGGACTTGTATTGAACTTGTAAACATCTGTGATCAAAGCGGTTTCTGCTCAGTAAAGGAGGAGAATCGCTCTTTAGCATCACTAGATTCACCTCAGCTTCTGCTTTACTGAGTAAGACCTTTGCAGGAGAAATGAGAACCGTCTACCCGAGCTGCAGACTAAACTTTTATTTTTATTTAATCAAGTCAGGATTTGATCTTGTGGTCCTGCGTGCTGGTCCAAGGTGAAGAATCCAGGAGATGTCCGGTTTAGGTGCCAGAGGATTTATGATCACACTCTTTGGTTGTAACTGCACAGCAGACGAGAACAGGCATCATAAATCTGCAGGAGCTGGATGGCAGCATCATACGTTACAGGAATGTACGAATCAGAGGGGAGCCTCCATCACTTAGATTTGTTTCTACTGAATCACCAACATCATCCAGAGGTTTCAGACGCCTCTACGAAAGCCGTCTTTGTTGTTAGAGGAGCTGCAGTCTGACGCTCGCTGCTCTCAGCGCGTTATGTCTCTTCTTTGGTTTTTAAACTGTTGTGAAACGTTCTAAAATACAAAAACATGTTTAGGTGTGTTGGTGCGTCGAAACCAAAAGGAAAAATAAAGTCTGGGTGAAAATGTTGACTGGACTCATCTCATCCTCAAAACATCCTTTAAAAACAAATAAAAGTTGTGCAAGACTTTGCTTCAGAGTTGATTTACTATCAGAACATTCAGGAAGAAGAAACGGCAACAGCAGAAAGTCTGAGCTGGTTTTAGTCAGAGGTCAGAGGTCAGAGGTCCAGGAGGAAAACTCAGACATCTGTCTCCCTGGTGACACGCCTGCTCCTCCCGGGGAATCCTGCGGCATTCCAGGGTCAGAAGGGAGATAAAATCCCTCCAGCAAGTTCTGGGCCAGCCCTGGGGTCTGCGCCAACCTCGCACAGCACCTTTTCAGGTGAAGAGAAGCTTCACAACGCTTTGTTTTCTGGCAAAAACGTGTAAATGAAATGTCCTTCAGAGTTCCCACCAGAACATGTCCGATAAATCAGGACGGACACAGAAATAAGAAGTAAATGCGTTCTTAAAAGCCAAAGGTGTGTGGCGCAGGCTGAGGGAAATCGTACAAGTTCAGAGGAGTGTTGCATATTCTCAGCTGTTATCCCGCGTGTGAAGCTTGGTGACTGTCTGTGTGCACAACAACACATAAGTAAATAAATAAACAACACGTGCACGTCTCAGTCCAGCTGCCCCTGCAGGTAGCTGCATGCCATGCTCCTCCTGCACGCTGTTTTCCACCATAAATGTTGCATCTGCGCATGGAGAATCAAGCACGGAAAGAAAGAAGAGATTTTCTCAGGACTTCTGGGGCATCTGGGATGTTGAGAGATGAGTCACTGGGTCCAGTCTTGTGTAGATCGAGGACTTTGGTGTGTCGGGTTTGGTCCTGGTGCCGCATCAGGCTCTTGTTTTGGGTTTTCCGTTTTATTTCAAATGAATATTTGGTGCAAAAGTGTTTGAGCAGCAAACCGTGCATGAAAGGGTTAAACATCTGGCCTCATTTAGATGCTAATTTGACTGAAAACTTTATTGAAATTGTTGTCTTCAAGCTTGTTTTTGTATAATTTTGACTGTTTTTCAGCTTAAAGGTCAAAAACAAAAAGAGAAAAGAAAATGAAGACAAAGTGAGGGAAGGAGGATGGTGAAATGCGGGAGAAACACTGGAGAGAGCTGCACAGATAGTCAAATTAAAGGGATTAGACGGCTCATTCCACCATAATTCCCTTATCACCTCCTCCCACAGTGGCTGGGCCTGCCACAGCAGTGTTTACATGACCCCATATCCTGCACAAGCCGAGACAGACATGGCCCACATTAGGCTAAATCTGCTGTTTACCTGACATAATCCCTCCCAGACAAACTATCTTCAGCTATCTGTAAACACACCGTCAGGGTTAGAGTTCATTTACTACTTCTTCTTCTGGATTAGAGGCTGCAGGTGGAGAAGAACACATTCGCTCTTTAAAGCAGAATCTTGTCCTCCCCGCCCTTATTTAAGAACGTTGCGAGTAGCTCCACGCTCTGTTTGTTTACACTGTGGACCCGCTGATTGCACAGGAGCCCTCCAACAAAAAGGACAACAACAACGACACGCCTCCACAGAAACCAGAGAACTAAACAAAGATGATGCCGAGCCAACAGACGGCGGAGAGGAGTCTGAAGAACAGATCGAGAACAGCAACAAACTTTTCGACCTACTTTACAATTCTAAAAAAAATGCTTGAAACATCAACTACGTTTTAATTAATGCTCCAGATGTTGTATCTGACTTCCAGATGTTGTATCTGACTTCCAGATGTTGTATCTACTTTCAGATGTTGCATCTACTTCCAGATGTTGTGTCTGACTTCCAGATGTTGTATCTACTTTCAGATGTTGTATCTACTTCCAGATGTTGTATCTACTTCCAGATGTTGTATCTACTTCCAGATGTTGTATCTACTTCCAGATGTTGTATCTACTTCCAGATGTTGCATCTGACTTCCAGATGTTGTATCTACTTCCAGATGTTGTATCCACTTCCAGATGTTGCGTCTGACTTCCAAATGTTGTGTCTGACTTCCAGATGTTGTGTCTGACTTCCAGATGTTGTATCTACTTTCAGATGTTGCATCTACTTCCAGATGTTGTATCTACTTCCAGATGTTGTATCTACTTCCAGATGTTGTATCTACTTCCAGATGTTGTATCTACTTCCAGATGTTGCATCTGACTTCCAGATGTTGTATCCACTTCCAGATGTTGTATCGACTTCCAAATGTTGCGTCTGACTTCCAGATGTTGTGTCTGACTTCCAGATGTTGTGTCTGACTTCCAGATGTTGTATCTACTTTCAGATGTTGCATCTACTTCCAGATGTTGTGTCTGACTTCCAGATGTTGTATCTACTTTCAGATGTTGTATCTACTTCCAGATGTTGTATCTACTTCCAGATGTTGTATCTACTTCCAGATGTTGTATCTACTTCCAGATGTTGCATCTGACTTCCAGATGTTGTATCTACTTCCAGATGTTGTATCCACTTCCAGATGTTGCATCTGACTTCCAAATGTTGCGTCTGACTTCCAGATGTTGTGTCTGACTTCCAGATGTTGTGTCTGACTTCCAGATGTTGCTTCTGACTTCCAGATGTTGTATCTAACTTCCAAATGTTGCATCTGACTTTCAGATGTTGTATCTGACTTCCAGATGTTGTGTCTGACTTCCAGATGTTGTATCTACTTCCAGATGTTGTATCCATTTCCAGATGTTGCGTCTGACTTCCAAATGTTGTGTCTGACTTCCAGATGTTGCATCTGACTTCCTGATTTTGCGTCTGACTTCCAGATGTTGTATCTGACTTCCAGATGTTGTGTCTGACTTCCAAATGTTGTGTCTGACTTCCAGATGTTGTGTCTGACTTCCAGATGTTGTGTCTGACTTCCAGATGTTGTGTCTGACTTCCAGGTGTTGCATCTGACTTCCAGATGTTGTATCTACTTCCAGGTGTTGTATCTGACTTCCAAATGTTGTATCTGACTTCCAGATGTTGCATCTGACTTCCAGATGTTGTATCTTCTTCCAGATGTTGTATCTGACTTCCAGATGTTGTGTCTGACTTCCTGATTTTGCATCTGACTTCCAGATGTTGCTTCTGACTTCCAGATGTTGCATCTGACTTCCAGATGTTGCTTCTGACTTCCAGATGTTGCATCTGACTTCCAGATGTTGTATCTACTTTCAGATGTTGTATCTGACTTCCAGATGTTGTGTCTGACTTCCAGATGTTGTGTCTGACTTCCAGATTTTGTTTCTGACTTCCAGATGTTGTATCTGACTTCCAAATAGTTTATCTGACTTCCAGATGTTGTGTCTGACTTCCAGATGTTGTGTCTGACTTCCAGATGTTGTGTCTGACTTCCAGATGTTGTATCTGACTTCCAGATGTTGTATCTACTTTCAGATGTTGTATCTACTTTCAGATGTTGTATCTGACTTCCAAATGTTTTATCTGACTTCCAGATGTTGTATCTACTTCCAGATGTTGCATCTGACTTCCAGATGTTGTATCTACTTCCAGATGTTGCATCTGACTTCCAGATGTTGCATCTACTTCCAGATGTTGCATCTGACTTCCAGATGTTGTATCTGACTTCCAGATATTGCATCTACTTCCAGGTGTTGTATCTGACTTCCAGATGTTGTATCTGACTTCCAGATGTTGTTTCTGACTTCCAGATGTTGCATCTGACTTCCAGATGTTGTATCTGACATCCAGATGTTGTATCTGACTTCCAGATGTTGTATCTACTTTCAGATGTTGTATCTGACTTCCAGATGTTGCATCTGACTTCCAGATGTTGTATCTGACTTCCGGATGTTGTATCTACATCCAGATGTTGTATCTGACTTCCGGATGTTGTATCTACATCCGGATGTTGCGTCTGACTTCCAGATGTTGTATCTACTTTCAGATGTTGCACTTGACTTCCAGATGTTGCATCTGACTTCCAGATGTTGTGCCTGACTTCCAGATTTTGCTTCTGACTTCCAGATGTTGCATCTGACTTCCAGATGCTGTATCTAACTTCCAGATGTTGTATCTACTTTCAGATGTTGCATCTGACTTCCAGATGTTGCATGTGATTCCAGATGTTGTATCTGACTTCCGGATGTTGTACTTCCGGATGTTGCGTCTGACTTCCAGTTGTTGTATCTACTTTCAGATGTTGCATCTGACTTCCAGATGTTATACCTGACTTCCAGATGTTGTATCTACTTTCAGATGTTGCATCTGACTTCCAGATGTTGTATCTCACTTCCAGATGTTGTATCTACTTTCAGATGTTGCATCTGACTTCCAGATGTTGTATCTGACTTCCATATGTTGTATATACTTCCAGATGTTGTATCTGAATTCCAGATGTTGTATCTGAATTCCAGATGTTGTATCTACTTTCAGATGTTGCATCTGACTTCCAGATGTTGTATCTAACTTCCAGATGTTGCATCTGACATCTGACTTCCAGATGTTGCATCTGACTTCCAGATGTTGTATCTAACTTCCAGATGTTGTATCTGACTTCCAGATGTTGCATCTGACTTCCAGATATTGTATCTACTTTCAGATGTTGCATCTGACTTCCAGATGTTG
>SSNQ01000375.1:1326011-1338656 GCA_006942095.1 Nothobranchius kuhntae | reverse complement strand
CATAAACCTTTGTCGGCTGTGCTGAAGAGAAAGGTACAGAACCAACTTATTTAATTAATTAGCTGCGTGTTCTCCTGTCCTCTGTCCTCCGGGCCACACACACACACACACACACACACACACACACTACACGTTCGGCCGGCCGACGAGAAAGTGCAGCTGCAGAGACAGAGGCACATTATTTTTATTAATTTGCTGTGCTCTTCTGTCCTCCGGGCCACACACACACACACAGGACTGTCTCAGCTGTCATTTTCGTTAAGGAGTGTGCACATACAGCGTGCACACCTCATGCACAAGCTTACTTTTGAAGCTGCAGTTATGCGTTAGGCCTGAGTGGTGATCGCGAGCATAAAAACTTCAAACTTCCTTACTTTAAAGATGACAATTACACCTAGGCAGCTGACGAACTGAAGGCTGGAGAATTTGAAACTGAAGAAAATATTTGAGACAACAAAGATCAAAAGGACAAAGCATCGCCATGGTCACAAAAACTAAATGGAGGAGCAGAAGCATGGCTCTACTGCAAAGAAAAGACCGGTTTGCACCGCCTACTCTGCTAGGACACTAATATTAAATGAGCTGCATGCTGATTGGCTGGTTTACCCCAATGGCTTGATAACTACCTGAAGCTAGTAACTGTGTGTACAGCTGTGTTCAGTATCCAGATAACTCAGTGAATCCGTCTGGCTTTCATCTCAAGTCTTGATTTTCCCACTTCAAACATTTGTTTGTCTCTCATCCAATTAGAATGTCAGCAATATGTCCGGCTAGCGTTAGCAACAGTAGCCATTACAACACTGCTAATTTACAGAGGGGAGCAGGTCAGAGACAACACAGACTTTTGCTACGTTAAACGCCCCGTGCTGTCTTTATTCAGCAACAACAAGTAAAACAAGGCTTAGAATTCCAGGACTGCTTTAACAGTCTAACGTTTGGCTTTGGGAACTTACCAGCTGCATAAGTGATGATAAATAATTACAGTTTTCCTCTTTTTTGTCCCTCCTCCTCAGTGATTTCCATCTGATGTTAAACTGGTTCAAACACGAGCTCAGTTAGAAGTTACTTCAGTCAAAACTCCTAACAAAATCCTTTCAGTATCAGGAACTTGTTCAGCCAGATACTTGGACAAATGCTGTGTTGTTTTCTCATACATCAGCTGTGTTTTGCACCACTGACAGCCGTGCAATCTGCTGCATACCTAAGCAAAACATGTAAATATAAGTGTGATGAATGGGAGTGTGTTCTGGCTGGTGGACAGCTTTAGTTGGAAGGGAAAATAAAAGCAGACTTTTGTCTTGGCTGGAGAAAAAACCGGAAGGGAAAAGGCTTTTACGAGGGAACACAGCTACAGTGTGTTGGGTTCAATGTCCTGGTTGAATGATGCATAAATTAGCCTTGAATCCAGGAACGTCTCTTCTGAGCTTGTTGAGCAGCTGAATCAAATCTAACGTTCTCACAAAAATAAAAGCCTAAAGGAAATGTGTTAACTTTGTGTTTCCTTTTGACAACCTTGTTTTTAATATTACCTATAATTATTAGTTCTTTGTTTGTTTTTATTAACTCAGTTTATTGATTCTGATCATCTGATTTTTAACCAACCATATCGAGCAACTTGTGTTTTCACAGCTGTTGCATCCAAACCAACATGATTTCAAACAATCACATTATTTCATGTTGAACCAGAGGAGCTTGTGGATCCATTTTTATTACTGATGCACCGATATGAAATTTTGGGGCCGATACCGATATCCGATAATGAGATTGCTGTTATGGCCGATAACCGATATTTGCCGATACCGATATACTGACATTAATGCTTTTAAAATCAGCAGATACTGTACAGAATTACATTATTAAAGCTGAATTTACATTTATGGTTCTGAGATTTCATTTACTGTCACATGACTAAACAATTACACATCACTCCCTCACCCTCTGAAACAGGAAACAAATGGAAACGAGGTGGAAAAAATATCGGTTGTTAATATCGGCCCGGTTTTATTTATCAAACCAATACAGATGTGTTAAAAAATGACTAATGTCGATACTGATGCCGATATATTGTCCATCCTTAATTTTTATTGCAGATTCAAGTTTGTGACAAATGAATGAATGAATGAATGAATGAATGAATGAATTGATTTATTGATTTATTGTCATTTCTACCACATGTGCAGGACATACAGAGAAACGAAATTGAGTTTCAGTACACGCAACTCAAAGATCAGACATACATGGGTAAGACACATGACAAGAATTGGTGACTGCGGTCATTCGCAACATGAGTCGCGCTACCTAATAGATAGATGAAAGGGGTGTTACATGAGGATAGGTGGGGGTAGGTAAAAAAAGGCATAGCAGAGTTAGACCCAGCGGGGAGTAACTCTATTATACAAAAAAACTCCTTTCAACATGTAAGCACAAACAGCACAGATACAACAACAGAGTCCGATGGGGAGGCAGGGATGGGCGGGAACCTGGAGCCAAAATGGGAGCTGCCACTCACGGCGCATCGACCAGCTGCAGACCAACAGGTGGGAGGGAGAGATCATGGGGAAGAACAGAGAGCAGTGAGTCCTTCAGCTTGATGACCTCGGTGGAGACCTCAATCTGAAGGCGGGGGTGGGTGGATAGAGATTCACAGCATTTGTCTGCATTCCTTCCAGTGTGGGGGTTTGCATGCAGCTCCAAGGCTGCTTGTGGCGTCAGATTCGATAAGAGAAGCTTTGTTTGGGTCAGACGGAGATAATTTTTTCTCTCTGCCTTAAAGTCTGTATTGATCATTCAAAGTCCTCCAGTGAAGCCAATTCAGTGATTAAACATCTCCACACCGTCCGGTGACCCTCTCCGAGATGTTATCAATCCTGCGCGCTAACACCGGTAACGCAGCTAAGACATTGTCCAGCTTGCGATTCACCTCGAGCAACGTCCCAGTCTGATGATTACCTTCAGTCAGACATCAGCACTTTAATTTTTAAGAGGATCATTTCTACTAAACTTAATTATAATATAATTCATCTGTTCTTTGCCTCTCTGTGATAAACTCTCGTGAATGAAAGTCTCACTGTCTCACAATCAATTCCGTTATTAAATTTTGCAGAAATATAAGCAACATTAAATGGTTTGAGACAAGAGAACCATAACCCGGGGCATTCGAACAACAGAAAAAGAAAACAGAACTTAAATCTGTCAAATCCGGTCACTGCGTGAGAAATAATCCCAATCTGGACTGGACAAAATGATCAAATCAGATGACAATAGATGCAGGTGTAGTGTGATGAATTGTCCATCTTTGACCTAAAAGGCCCTGCTCTATTTGCTCTGCCCAAGCAAAACCAGAAGTTTCTGACACAAGCCTAATCTACAGGATTTGGGCCAAGGCCACGCATGCTCTGTGCTCTTATCTAAGCTGTTGCTTCCCCGGACAGCACAAGAAAGTAGATCTCTTTTAGAAACAGAACTATTTCTCTATTAAATAATAATCAAATAATCATGTGAAGCTAACGTTCAATCAGACTGTGAAATGAGAATATTAAGTACTTGATATTATAATCCTATGATAGTATTTTAATAAGTAATATAACTTTAAACTACACACTAGACTGATCACACGTAATATAAAATCACATGACACATTCCTTTGTCTCTCCAATCAGAACCTTCCGGATCTGACGCGAGGCGTGGTTTTGTTGATAATTGGTAAATCCCATTTTGTTGGCAAATTCTGATTCGACCATAAACCAAAACCTCCAAATTCTAGAGAAGTTATCGGAGTGGCCAATCTGTAACTCGCCTCTTAAAGCCGAAAGAACCTAACGACGAGCTGGATTAAATCTGTTGCATGTTCCACCTGCTGCAACGGTTCCTTCAGAATAAAAGCTGAACCATCACGACCCCTTCAGGGTCTCGCTGATGCCAATAAACTGTCGTTACCTGGGAGTAACTGAAGACTGGAAGGGTCGGCAACCGCTGCATATCTACAGGCGTCGGTTCCAAGAGGGTCTAAAGCTGGACCCCTGACATTCCGGATCTAACGGGGACTTCCGTTGGGGTACGTAGACCGACAAATGGTGTCTCAATGTGTGTTATAATCTCCAACCAAAAGCTTAGAGCGAAACACCATCTCACTCCCATCAGAACTAATCGTTTCTCCGGATTTGCTGGTTGTGAACATATTTCACACACACACCATCCTCAGTCTTACTTCACCTTAGTTCATCATCACATAGTGTTTAAAGTTAGTCTAGTTTAATTTGTTTATAAATAAATCTTTTAACTTTTCAAACCTGACTCTCTCTCTCTCTCTTTCTTGGAGTTGATACGAAGTGTTGCTTAATCCCTGCAACAAAAAGATCCTGTCACATTGTGAGCCAAGAGGAGGTTAGGACCCAAAGATGCAGAGACTCCAGACGACACAAGGAAGGTAGAAAAAAAAACGTAAAAATCCTTTATTCAGAGTAAATCCAAAGGAGGCAGGTAGCCAAAAACCAAAATCCAAAAAGTCCTAATAACAAAACCTAAAGAAATCCGAGAATGCTAAAGACCAGGAGAGATTCAAATACCTAGAGAGGGGGACGAGACAAGGCTGACACAAACAAGGACCCAACAACACACTGAGACGCAGACAGGGTTAAATACACTGGGGTAGGATGAGTGGGAGATGAGCTGCAGGTGCATGGGGAGAGAAACCTAGTGGAAACAATGAACTAGTCAAGGAGAGGAAAGTGAGCTGAGGAGGGGAAAACAACATGACCTAAGAACAAAAACAAAACCTAAAGACAAGAAGAGCAAGATAAATAACTAATGATCTAAGGAGGAAGGAGAACTAAAAAACCGGTGAGGAAAGAAACACACTAAAAGAGACTAATTAAGTGAAAAGCTGAACCTATTGAAAAACTACATGAGGAACACAAGGAGACACATAAGGGGGTCCTAGAGGGGGATGGAGCACACAAGGAGACACATGAGGGAGACGCAGACCATGACAGATCCGATCTTCTGGTTAAATTTATTCAAAGATCCATTAAGGTGACATTTCATATTTTATGATGTTTCACATTCTATGGTTTCTAATTAAATGTAAGAGCGTCACCTGTGACGGATGGAAGAGCAGATCAGAGACAATCAAACTGAGGAGGATGTGGCCAATCCGGCTGGCCTAAGCCACACCCACGGGGAAAGATGGACGACGAGGCAGCCTCACCTGATGAAACCTCTGTGGAAGAAAATTTGAAAGGAAAAAAATGTTTGTTTACATTATGGCCTAAATTGTTCTGTTCAGTTTATTTATAAAGCACCAAATCTCGAGAGTTGTTTCAAAAAGCTTCAAAAAGTCAACATTCCAATTGAACCTACTCACCCATGCATTGAGTTCAGTTCATTATGATGATTAGTTAAAAGTTTTCAATGTGAAATTTTTTTATAAAAACAGCTGAATGATAAAAATAAACTATGGAGATTTTCGACAGAATACTTTCTGGTTCCCCAGGAGCTGCTTCCACCCTGTAAAAAATATTTGAACTCTTATCACATCTCCACAAAAGCATGAGGCCACTCCTGACACACTCCGTGTGTGTGTGTGATATCTCAGTAGAAGCAGCTGAAAATCTCCTGCTGTGAAATATAAATATTTAAACATCAACTTTAGAAAAAGTCCAAACCAACTCGGAACGTCTTCGGTGGTTCCTGACAGCAACAGCCGCTTCCAGCTTCTTCACCCAAGAGTCTCAGAGCAAAGGACGGAGATCATTTTGATCAGTTCACGAGGAAACTTTCATTTAAGACGCTGAAGTGAGGCAGAGACACAAAGTGAGACGGGCTGAGCTGACTGGCACACTCTGGGCTCAGGGTTAAACTGTTTGACCGTGAGACAGAGATAATCTGCTTACAGCCGCACGCGCGTGTGTGTGTGTGTGTGTGTGTGTGTGTGTGTGTGTGTGTGTGTGTGTGTGTGTGTGTGTGTGTGTGTGTGTGTGTGTGTGTGTGTGTGTGTGTGGCTACATTAAATCAGTGTAAATGCCAGCAGTATCAGTCAAACTGAAGGTCAGATTCATTCCCTGACCTTTAGACCCCCATCAGCCTCCATCTCTTCCCTCCACACTCACCTGTCCGTCTCGTTATTTGTTTTAGCCAAAACGCAGCTTTTAACGGCTCTTTTTATCTGAATGAAAATATTCTTTGACAAAATACTCCCACTGAGAGATTAAGAATGAACAAACATGGCATCTGGGGCATTTAGAATATCAAGCGATGCGATTTTGAGCAGATTTTTGAGGTCAGGGTGTTTGTAGATTCTGTTCGGTAAATAAAAATCCTACTCATATTTCCAGTCTCTATTCGAACCGACCACAAGCTCGTATCTGAACTCAGACATGAGAGAAGCATTGATTTTTTTTTGACTTCTCAGCAGTAAAACAAATAAATGTCGGACTATTTCTTCCTATTTACAAATCGCCATCAGGCTTTGTAAAATGACCCTGTGGCCTCATCTCATCGATTCAGATGCCGTTTCATCCGGCAGCTCCGTGTGGGCAGATAAATGTCTGATTTGAAGAACTGAAGCTATTCTTTACGGATATATTTTACAGTCAAGTGTTTCCTGGAAGGACTTGGTTAGAAAGATTGGAGCGGATCCTGGCACCTTCCAAACCCTTCATCAATCTGACTGACCAGCAGTTTTCATTCCTTTTCTTCTCTTTCTTGTCCTCCTCTCAGGGATTTAACCCCGATCTGTTTACGGTGTAAATGTTTTAGAAAAGCTGGATCTGAATCTGAGTGTTTAGAAACCTTACACCCTGAAGTGGTTTCTGGTGTAAACTGCCTCAGAACCCGTGTGTGTGTGTGTGTGTGTGTGTGTGTGTGTGTGTGTGTGTGTGTGTGTGTGTGTGTGTGTGTGTGTGTGTGTGTGTGTGTGTGTGTGTGTGTGTGTGTGTGTGTGTGTGTGTGTGTGTGCGTGCGTGCGTGCGTGCGTGCGTGTGTGTGTGCGTGTGTGTGTGCGTGTGCGTGTGTGTGTGTGTGTCTGTCTGTCTGTCTGTCTGTGCGTGTGTGTGCGTGTGTGTGTGTGTGTGTGCGTGTGTGTCTGTGTGTGTGTGTGTGTGCGTGCGTGCGTGCGTGCGTGCGTGTGTGTGTGCGTGTGCGTGTGCGTGTGCGTGTGTGCGTGTGCGTGTGCGTGTGCATGTGCGTGTGCATGTGCGTGTGCATTTCTTTCCCTTCTCTGCAGTCTAATCTCTAGAATACACAGTCGGGTTAAAAAGGACACTGTGATAATGCCGCCATCCATTATGTATGTGTGTGTGAGTCTATGCAGCACGGCGGCTTTATCTGTGACTTTAGTATAAGCATTTGATCACACGCAGGTCAGTGGTTTCTCACGATAATGGCTCTGTTACCTTTTTGTCAGCTCTTTACTCACAGAATTCCTTTAAAGACTTTTTTTGTTGTTTTCATCAATCCTGCAACAACCTGCACAGCTTTTCAATCATTTTGGTTTTCTTGAGCAGTTAACTAAAATAAAAATACGTCCAAATTTAAAGACAAAGAGAGAGAAAAACTGTTCTTTGTTGTTGAAATACGACCGGTGTCAGTACAAGATCTGCTCGGGGTCCGTTGACTGCCAGTGACGTCAAAGTAGTTGATTGGCTGCACATGAACCTTACGGAATTACGTAATCACGTTACGTTGGTCCAGGCAAATCTTTCTGTTGGAAAGATGGACAACTTTTACAAAGAAATCCATAATTACCTCTTTGAAAATACACTTTTAGCATAGAGCTGCATGTATATTAGGGCTGAACGATTAACTGCATGTGCGATGTGACAAAAGGAGATTTTCTAATCGCAAAGGCTGCAATTTGGCAGCGAGTGGTTAGCGCAATGCTAATATACGTGGGAAAACCCATAGGAATGCTAATGCTAATATCACCGATTACATTCTTACAAATTCTGAATTAGAAACGTGCCAAATGATTACATTTGGAGTCTAATAGAAAGTAAAACTACCTTCAATCAAATAAGTACAGACAGGTATTTTAGTAAAGCCAGAAAACTTTTAACTCCAGAGTTTTGGCTAGCAGCTATGAGCGTAACTGAACTACGCATGGACAAGACGTCAAAAACTCTAAACACAAAATACTTCAATAAACGGGACACACTTCTTTCCTGCAAATACAATTTCACAGGTGTTGCTAATACCTATGATCCTTCAAGGGATGTGCTCAAAGAGGAGTTCAACATTATGAATACAATATAGTGTTTTATTTTACAAATACCATTATAAACACAAACTTACGTCTTACGAAACATTATTTTAATAACAAAGCTGCTAAATTCTTTCCAACAGTATAAAGATGTGTAGTGTATTTTGTCCGAGTGGGTTTGCCGTAATTTGACGTCATCGGCAGTCGAAGGACCCCGGGCCGATCTTGCACCCGAGCAGATCCTGTACCGACACCGGTCTCCGAGTTTAAGATGCAGGCTAAACATGAGGAGGGGTGCTAACCCAGGGTGCCTCTCTCCCAGGTCCTGAACGGAAAGCAGAAACCTGCTTGGACAGCTTTGGCGGGCGCTGTCCATGGTTCTGATGCCCGGTTCAGAATCAGCATTAAGGGTTTATTCCCAAATCTTTTAGGTCTTCAAACTATATAAAACAGAGACAAGCAGAAGTTTGTAGTTTGCAGCACAAACAGAATATTGAAATATAAAGTTAGTAGTATTATAGTACTGTGTATCTTTTTACCATCAAACACATTTTCAAGTGGGCCATAGTGGCCTGTAAACACAAGCTTGTTCTCCTTTTCTCTACTTTGCCATCCTTCCCACTTTCAGCTCGTTCCACCCTCTTTTCTCTTGATTTATGACCAGTAGCCGTGCTCATACACTCATGCTGTCTCCAGGCACAAATACAGAAAGGATAGTGCTTCGTCTAAAGCCCGGCAAGTTACAAACACATGAATGGCAACCAGAACAATAAACACAGAACAATGCATGTGTCTGCATCCTGCTGCTTTCATTACAAAGAACAGATGCTGCTGAAGCAAAACTATCCTGCAACTTGCACACACTCCGACTGTGATGCGCCCATATGGGTTTATGCATAATTTACATTCATAAACATACGGATTATTCTGTACTAAGAAAATCTGATTACAAGTGATTCCTGCAAATAAAAGACTAAATACATCAGCGAGGAAGCCCTGAAAGATAATCTCTGGTTTTATGATTGTTTGGACAAAACAAGTCTTTAAACTAAGCATGAATGAACAAATAAATGGATGAATTAACTGACTAATAACCACATGTTAAAACATACATTGTTGCTTGTAATGGGACTAATTTAGTAACTATAAATTATTTTTGGAAAAGAAAATGTTTATTTTATTTCTTGTTTGACCACCATTAAAGACGAGACACACGTGACATCAGTTTCATTTCTGAACTGAAACTATTTCCATTCCTTCAAAGCACAAAACAACCAATTCAAACTACCATTTTTTAAAGTACTATAAATAAGCAGATTTCCTCTACCAAATAAAATATGCTTTGGAAATATTTTTGCTCGTCATATTTTAGTTATAAGGAACATCTGACTTCCTGCAACAATACAGAGAAGAAGTGATTTCACTAAAATTCACCAACCTGCCTCTCTTCGTCCATCAGCATCAGAATCTCATCCTCTGCAATAAATTTTACTCACTTTTCCTCCCGTTTCTAGTCTAAAATCAGCAGCTAAATGTTGCATTTCAGGTGCAGGGTCCGGCGGGAATTCATTCATGTTTCTGAATGAGTAACCGTAGTGTGAAACTTAGTTGTATAATGAATAATACAGGTTTATAAAAACAGCAGAAACATAATTCAAAACAACCAAAACATCAGTTTAAGGCATTTCTACAAGCACCAGAGCAAGGTTGTTGTCTAACCATGTTTTATATGGAACTGTTGGATTGTTTTAAGTTAAATCCTCTGATTTATAACCCGCAACAAAACAACATAAACATTTGAACATATAGAAACACAAAGACATAGGAAAGCAGAGAAATTTAAATAAGCCCTTTAACCTGTTGCTTTCAAATTGGTTTCAGTGGTTGTTCAGCTGTAAACTTGAGCAACTCCTAATTATACAGCCCTCTGCCAACTGCTGGCCAAAAACTGCACTTAACAGCTTCATGGTTCGGATAGGTGGTGACCTGCTTTGTTGCTACTGGACTTGTAAGCAATCATATTTTTTGTCCAACAGCGTGGATCTTTTTAGTTCCTGGCGTTCTTAAGCCTGATTCATGCTTCTCCGTCAGCTCCAACAGGGAGAGACACGCACGCACGGACAGAGATGTTTAGACCTCATAGTTCTCCGTCTCCTGGAGAGAGTTGCAAAGCAATTCCCCGCCAGGACAACAGAGGGCGTAGCGCTGTTCTGTGGTATCCTGTCATGTATCGGTCCAAGATAGTGTGTTTATATTGTGTTTTTTGTATATAAGAGACTTTTTAACACGGACAAATATGTCTCTCATCCTCCTCCACCTCTTCATGCGCTCGCCACCTCTAAACTCACGTTTCCTGTCGTTTCCGTCCACAAATAAAACGCTTGCTGCGCATCTTTTCTCTCCTCCAGTCACGGGGAATGAAACGTTCATATTTTTAGAGTTTTTTGGCGAGGCGTTCTTCAAGCTTCTCCGTGTCTGCCGCTAGTTATTCTCGACTCTCTTTATGTTTTTGAGGGCGCAATGGCGGCGGTGTAGACGACAGCGGTGCCCTGACCAATCACAAGCTTGCGTTCTCCGTCTCGACGGACGGATGTTTAGAGTACATTGTGTGTGTGAATGGATGAATGGTACACTGTAGTGTAAAGCGCTTTGGAGTCCTTACTCTGAGAGGCGCTATACAAGTGCGGGTCATTTATCATTTATCATTTAAAAGAGAGCTCGACTCCGTCCGTCCTTGCGGGGCTCTTCAGCAGGCCCGCAAGGACGGATAATGGCGTTGTGTGTCTCCGCACTGACGCAGACGCAGAAGCATGAATCAGGTTTTAGTATCTTTTGGCTTGTGTTAGCGTTAGCTTTTTGCCCTAGCTACAGCAGGCTGCAGCAGGATTGTTTATGACAGCTGTAATCCCGAGTTCAACCAGTAGGAGGGAGAAGCGGGAACCTTGTGTACTGTTTCTTAAAGTGGACTGAACTCCTTGAGCTGCTGATGTAAATAAAAACCAACATGTTTAGGAGTTTATTCTGAGTTTTACGGGGGTTTTGGTTTCGTTTTTCCTTCATAACACAGAGACGAGAGCATAACCAGAATCTTTGGGAAGCTCGTTTTCTTCGTTCTGCAGCCAGCTGAGCGGTGATCGAGTCGTGCGGTCATCTGAGTTATGGGATGGCTGCAGACAGAGGGCTGCAGTCTGTGTTTGGGCGGCAATTAAGGTTCTGGCCATGATTTGGAGGCCTAAATCTTCAGCTGCAGTGATGCCTGGAGACATCAAGTAGCTGAAGATCCTGGGGGTGTGGAGAAACAATGACGATGGTTTTCATCCAGTGTTTTGTTTTTTGTGTAGTTTTAGTGTCTGCTTGCAGCTCTTTTTGCTGAGTTTCTACTATTTTCTCTTGTTTGTTTACTTTGTATGAGTAAACATCAGTTGTTTTGCTCTTGTGGGAGCTGCAGGATCATTTTATCCCTGGTGGTTTTCTCCCCCTGTTCATGTTTTTGCATCTCTGAGGTTGTTTTGTACAGTCGAGTTTGTAGTTGATTTTGCATCATTCAGTTGTGTTTTTGCATTTTCTCCATCATTTTACACCTTTTTTTTCCTAAGTTTGTTCTTTCATGTTGCTTGTGCCGTGCTGTCATGGCGTGTGATAGATTTGCCCATTCATTGTGCTTCTCTGTAGCTGTTTTGCACTCTTTGAGCTTCCTTTGTGGTCAGGGTGACTTTGAGCAGTGTTTTGCAGATGAAGGCTAAATTGCTTGGAGCGTGTGTTTGTCTGCAGTGCTGATGTGAAGTTATTGAACTCTGAAAACTGAATCAGTTTGTTAAAATAAGCTCACACTGGAAACAAAGGACGAAGAAATAGTTACGAGAATTATTGTCCTGCTGCAGTCTATGAATATGTTTGTTTATATTCTCCGTTTCTTACTTTGTTTTTCAATCCCTTCAGACATCTTTTTACTGGAGCTTGATATGTTTGTGCTCCATGCTTATTATAGATTTTGAAACATTTTGTCCCCTCCGTACTCTCCTGCATCCGTCGCCAGTGTGGCTTTCTTCTGTTTCCGGTTTTTGTCTTTTTAAAAATGTTTTGCAAACTTTTGAGGCTGAGTGAATCACTAGATTCTGAATGAAGCTAGAGCAACAGCCAAATCCTCAGTGCTTATCCTGCTCGACTTATCGGCTGCATTAGACACGGTCAACCATGGCTTCCTTTTGTCCACACTCTCTAGCATGGGCATCACAGAGAAAGCACACGCCTGGTTTGAATCGTACCTCACAGGACGATCATTCAGCGTATCTTGGCTTGGACAATCCTCTACTGTGCACCATCTTGCCACAGGAGTCCCCCAGGGCTCTGTACTAGGACCTCTTCTCTTTGCCATATACACCACCTCACTGGGTGAGATCATTCGATCACATGGCTTCTCCTACCACTGCTATGCAGACGACACCCAG